>OZ014438.1:64143134-64237870 GCA_963966035.1 Acleris laterana | reverse complement strand
AAAGCATAGCCAATGTTAATCAGGATTAATGTAGGATTCTAACGGTGAAAGAATTTTTCAAATCGGTCCTGTAGTTTCGGAGCCTATTCAATTCAAACATACAAACATACCTACAATGAAATCTTTCCTCTATATAAAATTATTATTATATTATTGTGTAGATTACCTATTGTTTTTATTCCGTGCGCTAATATTATCTACCTATTTGACGATTTGATAAAAATACTTTATTTTTGTAAATATAATTGAAATCGGCTTACGGTTTTCGGTTTGTAATTATAATGTTAAAATCACAAAATTGCCATTCAAATATTAACAGCTCAAATCCCAGGCCAATCGTTATGTTAAACTATTCGGTACTTACATACATTTTTAGAAAAGCGAACCTCGTATTTGTTTAACTAGACACGGTTGGTGACCCCGTAAATGAGTCGTGCAGCGGGGTATCCCGGTAATAGCGTACCCGCCGAAGTTCCCGGGCGCGGCGTCAAGGACGCTCACTGTTAGCTAACTCATAATTACCCGCAACTGGCAGCCGCCACCTAACTTAACCACCGACCTAACTACGCTCCCCAACTCCCACACTCACGATAAATTAACATTCAACCACAAAATCTCTTGAGCTCTTCATTCTCTTAATGTTCAATCGTAACGTAGTAAAAAGAAACCACCTACCTAAATTGTAACAATGGCTCTTAATATCAACTTCAATTTAGCAACGGAAGCTTAAAAACTACCATCGGCAAAGGTTTTAGTAATGTTTTTACCGGCGCTTTATAGCCTCGCCGCTAGACGGAATGAAGCCTCGTACATAATCAAACCACATGCGGGGCAGTAATTGCTTCCACATTCAAAGACCCGCTCACATCACGCCGTATAATGACAAAAATAGTCCAAAAAGTGCCTCCGCATATGAGATATTTTTTTCAGAGTTCGCAGCTCACATGGAACTAAATTACGAAATAAAAGATTAAGTTAAAAGATCAATAAACTTAATAAATGATCTTAATAATTGTTGTATTACGGATACAATGGAGCGGCGTCGTGAGGCGTCATTAAGGCGCGAACATCATTAATATTATTCGCGGCTTTTTGACGTAAAGGCAATGGCGTCTGTCAGATTTAAAAAGCCGCGGCTGCACTGCTGCCACCTGTTGGTAGCGCGGAGAATTAGACATTAAGCTCGGCGGGGCGTTCCACTCGGCTCCACCGCCATACCATTTACGAGGGCTGCTACTTAGGTAACCGGAATCCAGGATTCCAACATTTTTAAACGCTATATCTGACCTCCATGGTAAAATTTGAACTTTTTTTTAATACTGGCCGCTATATATTTTTTTTCTTATGTACGCTAGTCTTTTGTTTTTGGCGGGTTTAAATTTTAATCTCGCTGCAAGAATGGAACTCACTCGTGAAAATATTCGTGCTATGATTTATTACGATTTTCGGCGTGGTTTAACGCAACAACAGTGCATAGATCAACTAACTTCGACTTTTGGTGATGAAGCTCCATCCAAAACTACTGTGTATCACTGGTTTAGTGAGTTCAATCGTGGACGTAGTATGCTCAGGGACGAAGTTAAGGATGGTCGCCCGAAATCGGTCGTTGTACCACAAAATATTGAAGCTGTGCGAAAACTTATAATGCATGACCGTCATGTTACGTATCGCGAGATAGAGGCGACTATAGGCATATGTATGACGAGCATTAATAAGATATTACATGAACACTTAGCTGTGAAAAAAATTTGTTCGCGTTGGATCCCGCACAACTTAACTAAGGATCAAAAAGAGGCTCGCGTCGAATGGTGCAAGGAAATGTTGAAAAAATATAACCGTGGTGACTCAAAAGCTGTTTATAATATCTACACAGGTGACGAATCCTGGATCTATGCGTATGATCCCGAAACTAAACAACAATCAACGGTGTGGGTGTTTCAAAATGAGCCGAACCCTACGAAAGTAACTCGTGCAAAAAGCACCTTGAAGCAAATGGTGGCCTGCTTTTTTGGTATTAATGGCCATGTGGCTACAGTGCCCCTAGAGAATCGTAAAACGGTTAATTCGGAGTGGTACACGACCATTTGTTTGCCGGAAGTATTTGAAAAAATACGGAAAAACAACCAGCGACGGAGAATCATTCTGCACCATGATAACGCCAGCTGTCATACATCACGTGAAACGACTCGATTTTTGGAAGGTCAAAATATAGAATTAACGGGTCATCCACCTTACAGCCCTGATTTGGCACCCAATGATTTCTATTTATTTCCAAATGTAAAGAATAAATTACGTGGTCAACGATTTTCGACCCGTGAAGATGCCGTCGACGCGTTCAGACAGCACGTTTTGGAGATACCTCAGTCAGAGTGGAAAAAGTGCTTTATAAATTGGTTTCAACGTATGCAAAAGTGCATCGATTATCACGGAGAATACTTCGAAAAACAATAAAACCATATTTAGCCATGTACGTTTGTTTATTTTTTCTATTCCGGTTACATAAGTAGCAGCCCTCGTACTTGTCTTGTACGCCTGTACGCGGCCTGCTTGCGAAGTTCAATCTTCCATGCGAGACTTTGCGCAGGACATTACTCGTTTCACCCAGCACGCCTATCAAATTCCTTACCCATAATTCAATTGCGTTGAAACGATAACCTATTTGCTTTTAGACTTGCTATTAATATATTGGATGTCTTTAGGTACATTCCAGAACTTTGGTCAAGAAAATTGTTTGATAGATGGATTGAAATTATGAAATAAATAAAACATTTGGTGTGTACAGTCAACAGCATAAATAAGTGATCATTTATGTACCTTGTCACTTTAACGTCGTGTTTGAAATGTTATACAAAATTGTGAAACGATTGAAAGCGACAAGGTACATAAATGATCACTTATTTATGCTGTTGACTGTACCACCCCACAAACAAAACGTTCAAATAAGAAAATTAATAATACACAAATGGAACGCGTCCCAAAAATTATACCAGCCAAAAAACTGTGAGCCGTCTTTAGATTAGATTTTTTTGGTAGCTAATTGCGTTTTATCAAATTAAAGCAATTCTGCCCGCGGCGAGCGCTTGAATGATTTATAGTGTTTCACGAAGCCCTTTCCCACTAGTTTTACAGAATAAACTGTTGTGATTTACCCTAATCTTCGCAATTTGTCACGTGCAAAGACGAACGTGATCTTAATTTTTTAAAGCATAAATTCCTAGGTATGTACATAAGATGCAATCATGTCCGTCTTTTACCCTGTTTACTAAAACATTAGTACCTACTTACATTAAAAAAGGTCGTGAAAAGTAGGTACATATAGGTGTTAGATATTTTGTAAATACATTCTTATACCTACTTATTGAAATAAATTGCTTCATTTAAATGTAAAACTATAGAATTACCAATACTTCTATGCATTACAAACAGGTCGTTTGGACTAGCCTAAATGACCTACGGCTGCGTCACTGTTTTTTAAACCGTTAGCTTAATTTGAATTTTAATACCTCAGCAAAATGTTACAATATTACATTTGACTTACGTAGGTACTCTTAGGTGGGAAAAATGATAATGAACCTTTAACGATTAAACTTAGTTGGGTGTAGGTGTCGGGCGCGGGCGCGGGCGCAGCGCTGCGGTGTCGCGGGCTCGCGGCCGCCGCGCCGCCGTCTCAATCATTAGGCGCTGGCGGCACGCTCAAAGCGGTGATTGATGCTCCGTTTACGGCTCCCGTGGCAAGTGATGTAAAAAACGAACGTTTTATTAACTCGTTTAGGCACCGCTGCTCATTAGAATTATTAATCAAGCCGAGGCGGAGATAGCGAGTATGATGTATCGAGCTTTGATTACATTAACGCATTCGGCCGGTAATTAAAACCCGAACAAAGCCACAATTAGACTCTCGCTAATGACGTGCGATGAAATATGATTTCGCCAATTCCCAAGCCAGGTGCACTCTAAGCACGGGTTCGACACCTGCGGTCGACCGATAAGCTATCGACGATTATTCCGTATTATAATGGACGCTCGGGACTCGCGCAGTCCGTGGTGGGTCTTGACCTGTGGGCGTAAATCGCGCAAAGATATAGCGCTCTCTAATCTAATCTCGCGTAGATATCCAGGCACATAATACACATACCATAAACAAGCCAATGCGTTCCCGGACAGGAAGGGTTCATGATGAATTCCTGTTAGTTTTAGCCTTCAGAGTCTCTACTAAAACAAAACATCGTAAATGGTGTTGATGAACGACGTTTGCTTTTAAAGAAATTTCACGAGGACGACAGGTGCATTCACTTTATGTTGCAACAAAAGATTGGCATCTTCAAAGCCGGCGCGTGCACTGCTAACCGCAACCGCTCAGTCAAACCTGAAGCCGTATAACAGCCCTATAAAAGGTCCACTTTAGCGCACTAGTCAAAGAATGACATGGAAATAACAATTTGCACGCACTTGAAGCTCAGTAAGAACAAAGGGCACGCGCCCTAGAGTTGCGGCGCGCACCGCACAGGACGCGCACGGCGCAGCGCTCCGCCTGCGGTCCAACGGTAACCTAATATTATAGCTCTTCATTTGTACTACATAGGGCTACATTAAAACGACAGTGGCTTTATTCTGGCCAAAAATGTACACAGACATCTAACTCATATTTTTTGTAAGTATTGTAGGAAAATGTATTATTGATAAATATTAGGTAGGTACCTAGGTATAATCTATAGGTACTTACTTCACTGATATTAAATATATATGTAAAGAGGTAAGGTTTGTGACGTTGCATGAGGTATTCTCTGGATCTACAAAACCGATTTTGAAAATTCTTTTACCAGTAGAAAGCCACGTTATTTGCGAGTGTCAAATTTATAAATTAACCCAAAAAAATTATTATTGCCCAACGAAGTGGGCACGGGAAAAGCTAGTTCTAAAAATAATAATACAAACTAGTGCAAAAGGTACCTTTTCATCAATTACCACGAGGATATAAAGTAGGAAAGACGCTTTTCGCGTACACTCGGTTGTTGTAGGGACACGAGAGGACCCCTTCCTATTGATATGCCTACGCTGTCCGTCCGTCCGTCCGGCGTCCGAACAAAAGTAAAAGAGTTGTATCTTTTGAATCATAATAGATAGCGGGATGATTATTTTTTCAAAATATGATAAAACGACGGAATTAACAACAAATAAAAAAAAGTTAAATAATTAAGGGGATTCCCATAAGGAAACGTTTTTGTTCAATGAGTTATTATTTGTGTTCTATACTCGTATCAGAAAAAAAATTTATATGTAATAAAAACCGGGTCATGCTCAGTGTAGGGTTCCGCAGCCGTTACTACAAACAAATTAGACCTCGCGACAAACTTAACTTGGCCCTTGGTAAACTGTTATGCCCACACATACATCGACATAGGTCGCGGTCAGTTTACCAACACCGCAAATAAGTTTTCGATAGGTATAAACATTTAAACCGTTTGTAACTTAAGAACCAATGAAGTGTAATTAGTCGTGACAGTTTTCCTATTAAATTGATTATATGGGGGGGGGGTAACAAAAACTATCCCTTTAAAGCTTAATATTTCTTGAATGGATCCCTTAATCAAAAAAAAATTCCGAAAAAGCCGCCATATTTTTGAAAGACTTTTCCAACGGCACCCCACTATGTAGGGTAGACGAGAAAAAAAAACAACCTCACGTTACGTGTAGGGGAGGCACATTAAGAAATATTTTTTTTCTAGGTTTTATTTTATTACTTTTTTGTCGTGACTTATATTATATTCATGTTAAATTACAACTTTCTAGTACTTATGGTCGCTGAACTAGACTGCCGACGGACGGAGGGACGGACGAACATGGCGAAACTATAAGGGTTCCTAGTTTGACTACGGAACCCTAAAAACCGGGCAAGAGTATGTCGTGTAGTGTAGGGTTCCGAAACCGTTACGACAAGCACTAAAAACTATCTCAGATTTTTGGTAGGTACCGTAGGTGGTTACCTTGTACCTTAGTCGCCTGTATCTCAGGAACTAATTAAGGCTACTTAGTCGTGATAGTTTTCTTTCATAGTTCATTATAATTATGCGCTTGCATTAAAGATATTTTTCGGATTTTTAGTATTTGTAGTTTTGACTGTAGGGGAAACACACACACACACTTGACTCTAACAAAAATTTGTGCTTTAAAGCTTTATAATTTATAAACGGATCCCTTAATCGAGAAATTGTTTCGCAAAACCCGCAATATTTTTGAAAGATTCAACCATACCCCATACTATGAGGTAGAAAGTAGTAGAGTAGTATTTAGAGGTAGGTGGTGGGTCAGGGTTCCATTGGGCAGAGAGTATAGTCACGGTAAGAAAAGGTTCGTCACTTTTCAACTTTATTTCAACACTCTTAAGGTCCAAAAGTGACGAACCTTTTCTTACCGTGACTATACATTGCGGCGGTACGGAACCCTCGGCGCACGAGTCCGACTCGCGCTTGACCTGGTTTCTTTATATAACAGCATTAATTATTTGCATGTTTTATAAATTCAAAATTCAAAATCATATTTCAGTAAGCTTTACACAGGAAAAAAGTCCTGTGTTTAAACTTCCAACGACTATGGGCCTTCTATGGGCTCTATAGTCTACGAGTATTTTTGACTCGATAAACCCGTATTTCTTTTGACATGTTATCGTGTTGTTTTAATTTTTTGTCGTATTTTTTTACACTAGGTCTCCGTCACTACTAAATCCATATGATATTTCCCATTTGTTATTCTGATTCACATTGTACAATATAATATCAGGGAAAAATCGATATTTCAGTAACAGTTTGAAATTATTTTGCAGGGGTGAAATTCTCTCAAAAACAATGGACGGGCGGACGAACGAGCGAAATCGATGCGGCGAGTTTAGGTAGTCCCGTCAGCGCGAACAAAACACATTTTAGCGCGTGCATATTCAATTAGGCAGCCTTATACGTTCGATCCATTGGCAGAAACCATGCTGCTAAATTGAAAATGCACGCGCTAAAATATGTTTTGTTCGCACAGACGGGACTACTTAAACTCGCCGCTTGGACATTCACTCGTCCGTCCGTCCGACCGTCGTTGTTCAGAGAATCACTACCCAGTTGAGGTTATTCCGACATATTGCAATGACATATTATTTGTTTCGTTTCAAGTCTGCAATGGATTTTTGATTTTAGTCTTCTTTTCTCATTACTAGTAAACTCATCAAACCATAGACAGTATCAATATGGCGCTTTGTTTACATCGTTCACAATTTCTATTGATGGCGAAGTTCTATTGATGGCGATGGCTATTCTCTTTAGTAAGGGTACTAGACAACGGTGACACATTAAGGAACATCCACCTCTGAGAAACAAATATTTATGATCATCAGTCTCATCACACAAAATTCGCCCTTACCGGGAATAGATCGCGGGACCCCTTACTTCGGAGGCAGGGTCACTGCCAACAATGGCGCCCGTGTCGTTAAGCAAACAATTGTCAATTAGCCTCCAGGAATCAGCCTGCCGAGAGCGGTCTCCTGCGCCGGGACGCGGCGGTTTATTCAGTCGGCGAGACTGCGCAACGCCGACGCACTTACAACGAGTGCCGATCCCAGAGGAGCTGACTGCATATTTTTTTAAAGTGATACAAAACGCAAACTTTCAAAATCTAGCTGCCATTAAATATGGATGTTGACTAATGCAGCATCAAGGCGGAGGAAATGGAACATGAAATTTAAAAGAAAGGTTAACCTAAAGGTGCGTGTTGGTCAAATAAATGTTCTGACTTTGAGTTTGAAAACACGTGGCTAGGTAGGTAGTAGTAATAGTAATAAGTATAGAGGTAGCTCAGGTACAGTCGAGTTCATAAATATGTGTACACCTTAGTACTTTGTCACTTTAATCGCTGTGACAATTGATATACCTATGGCAGTTTAAACATGACATTAAATAGACAGGTACTAAAATGTACACATATTTATGAACTCGACTGTACGTCTGCAGCATCAGATATGGACAACGCTTCTTGAATTAATCCCAAAAACCTTGTTTGTCTAAGAGTTCACAAAAACTTTCATGAGCAAACCCGCACACATACAATTGTATACACCCATCGAACATTACTCTTTTGTTGAGTAGACAAGATAAAAGACTTCTTTGTTAATCACGAATCCTTTAAAAATATATACTCGCTTGTCTCCACGTAAAAAGAAAATTAAAATATAGCTAAGATTAGTACCAGATTATGTGACTTCCTATTGGTGAAAGGAATCGTCGTGGTACAAACAAACAAACAAACGAAAGCACCATTGTACCTCTTTACCTCTTTACAATGTTTACAGTTCTAATGAATAGGTACTCAAATAAGTGATCCGTAGAATCCGTACTAATAGTCATAAGAGCATTATCGTAAGTGACATTATCCCTTCAGTATAGTTGAGCTTAGGTCTATACTTTATTTATTATTAACCGACCGATTTATTAACCGTGGGCCTATCACTAGTAAATAATTCTACTGGATATATTTACGAGTAGTGACAGTGAATGTCAAGTCAAACAGTTTTTATAGCCAAACAATCAACCAAGATAACTTGCAATGCCGCTCAATCAATTAGTTTTGGAAAAAAACGCAAAAACCACTTTGTACGCTAGTCGTTTCTATATAGTTAAGACTACGGAGACCGTTTTTTTTTGTGCTTTTATTAATGTATTTAGTGTAAAAATGTTCTATTTGTACCCTGATTGTATGGAAGCCCTGTCAGGACACCACCCATTACTTACCTCCTCCACGAAGCCGGCGCTTCGTCAACGCGCGTCAATCCTTGTTACCGTAGGAGGCATTCTGCACTATACCGACCTCGACGCCGCACGCATCATGTCTCCACACATCCCCATATTAGGTAAACCAACTCTTAAGGTACAAGGCCTTAAGAGGACAAACTCATTTTATGTAAAAACTTTAATCTTAAGCTTCTTGTGATTCTTTAATAGTACATTGTGTATTAAGGGTGGTAAAGAAAGAATTACAAACGAGAGTCTGTTAGAAGCCCGAAGCCGAAGGCTGAGGGCTTTAATGACTCGAGCTTTGTATTTCCTTTACCACCCGTGTAACATACAATGTTTTTCATCACAATTGCGAGGAAATTAAATAAAATCAGACAAAAGATCATATTTTTAACTTATTAGCGGCAGACTACATCATTGTCTGTGACTTACCACAGATAATGTCAAACGTGTTCGGAGTCCGATTCTAGTGACATATGAGATCAATAGTTTATTATGCGAGATTGTTAGGAAATAGTATTCAACTGACATTTCATCTCGAACGAAACTTCATATCGAATGGCACAAGAATTGGGGTCCTGACGTATTGTGATAGTTTGAGTCCACGTATAATATTAAAAAAAAAGCTATTACGCACTTTAGTAACGTAATGGTAAAAAAAGGCCCGCGGGTATTATTTTGGATTTACGGTCTATTTTTCTAGCATGTTAGGACACTATTTACGAGCAAGTGTGATGAAAAAGTAATTTAAATTAAACACTGAATTACATTCGAGAACACTGGTATTACTTTATTATAATATTACCGCAAAATAAATAGTTATATCAATCTATCTGGGATATTCCTAGTAACAATGTTGCATCCCATAATGATAATTTTTATTTTAGCATTTTAATTTCACGTAATATCAATTTATCCTAGAAATTGAGAGAGACAATTATAATAATACCTAATATTTGATTAAAAGTAAATGTTTTTATAAGCCACATGCCTAGTTATGTGCTCCATAATATTTTCATCTCTCTGAATGTAAAGTAAAGATTTTCATATCAGCGAGATGAAGATGCCATTTCCATCCCAAGAAGGGAAAAAATGTTTTAGGAAAAATAATTGGTTAAACACTGAGCCATTTCTTAACTTTTACTAATCCAAAGAACAACCTTGTACCTGCTGTCATTACGAAATAAGTCTGTATTTTTCATGTATACATAGTCAAGCTGAGTCAAGCATAATCGGGCACACATACCTAATTGGATAAGGATAAACTGCGCCAAAATGCTTGGATGAGTTTTCGTTGGTAGGTAGTAAGCATTTTTTTGGTTGCGTCATACATATAATTATCTATCTATCTATCTACCTCTATATAAATAAAAATGAATCACTAAGGGCCTGTTTCACAATCGACAAGTAAATTTATCTGTCACATAAAGTTGTCTCTCTCCTTGTCTATTTTCAAGTGTACGACAAAGAAAGGGCTAAACTTATCCGTCAAATATCCTTTACTTGTCGATTGTGAAACAGGCGGTAAATGTGTTGGTAAGCGCAAAACTCGAGAACGGCTGATCCGATTTGGCTGATTTATTTTTTGTTGTGTTCGTTATTGTCAGGATAAGGTTCAAGTATATGCAAGACAAAAAAAAAAAATTGCATCGGCAAATTATGAAAAAAAAATTTTTTTTAGGGTTCCGTAGTCAAACTGGGAAGGAACCCTTATAGTTTCGCCATGTCCGTCTGTCCGTCCGCAGCCTAGCTCAGAGACTCTTAGTAGTAGAAAGCTGTATTTTGGCATAAATATACATATTAGTCACGCCAACAATGTGGTAAAATAAAATAAATTGTAAAAAGAAAATGTTTCGTCTACCTCGCCTACGCGTAACGTGGTGATGTTTTTTTTCCTCGTCAACCCCATAACGTGGGTGTTGTTGGATAGGTCTTTCAAAAATATTGCGAGTTTGAGAAAACAATTTTTCGATTAAGCGATCCGTTTATGAAATATTAAGCTGTAAAGCGCCAATTTTTGTTAGAGTCTAGTGTAAAATGGTATTTTAATATACAATAATAAATAATCGATAGTCGATAGAATTTTAAAGAAACTGTGTAGAAAAAAAAATGCAGTATAGCAAATTCTGAGAAACATTCAATTGAAATAAAATATGTTAATTCTAATAGATAATATAAATATGCTTGAAAACTCCTCTCGCATTAGTTTTTACCACCCTCGGCGGTGTCTAAAGTTGAACTTTTTATACATGTTTCAACTAATTGTAATTTTACCACATGCTGTAATATTAAAAAATTATAAAAGAATACTAAATGTAAATATTTTTAACATTGCTTTTTCGGGGTTGGATATGAGGCTATAATCATTTAAAGTATATTTTACAAATAATGATTCAACCGTATCATATCCGGAGGAGCCCAAACTTGGTATGTTTTGAATTTTTTTTTTTTTTAATTTAAAACAAGTGACTGAAATCGAATGATGTGATATATTTTTAGAATGGCCCCTGCACGTAACTTGGGTATGTATTTTTATTTCGCGTCTACCCCATAGTGTGGAGTGTCGTTGGATAAGTCTTTCAAAAATATTGTGGGTTTGTGAAAACAATTTTTCTTTTAAGCGATCCGTTTCTGAAAGCTTTAAAGTGCTAATTTTTGTTAGAATCAAGTGTGTGTCGTCGCCAAACCGTTACCGGTACCGCTAGCACTAACAAATCTTTTGTCCGTGATTAAGATGTATAACCATGCCCAATTATAGCTTTGTAGTTTGTACCAATAATATCTAATTCGAAACACCAACAGACATACGAACTTGGCGAAACTGTAAGGGTGCCTTATTGACTACGGAACCCTCAAGAAGGGCACGTGAATTTTTTAGTGAGCGCCCTCCTTAGCCTGGCCTTGGCGGTTCCCGATGAGCACGAGGCGCCGCTCCTCAGCTGCAAGGAGTTCTCGCGCGGAGTGCAGTTCGAGGAAGAGCAGGCCGTCGGCACCTGGACCCTACTGCGCCTAAAGACAGAGAACGTGAACAGCATTTACAACACGCACTGTGTCGACTTCCTTCGAGTCGCGGACAAGGTATCACCTCCTCGACTAATCCTAAGGCTGTTAACTGCATCCATATTTTATGATATCTCAAAGATGACCCCATCTCTCTTGGCGAAAGAAAAAAGGAACAGCTGAAATGTCAATATTATTTTCTGCTTCAATGAGTTTGATTTATGGACATAACCCGTGGCACCCCAAGGTCGAAAACTTGGATTTATGGACATAACCCGTGGCACCCCAAGGTCGAAAACTTGGATTTATGGACATAACCCGTGGCACCCCAAGGTCGAAAACTTGGATTTATGGACATAACCCGTGGCACCCCAAGGTCGAAAACTTGGATTTATGGACATAACCCGTGGCACCCCAAGGTCGAAAACTTGGATTTATGAAAAAAGCCCCTAACTGTAGAACATATCCAAATATTGCGTATACCCGACCTTTTGCAAGGTTAAATGTATAATTTTACATAATATACTTAATCTAAAGGTATTTTCTACAAAGATTGGGGCCTACCCAGTAATGAAATACCTACAGTATCATATTTCTTTATATTTTAAGGTTATAATTATAACAGATTAAAATACAGGGTCTTAAAAAATAAAATAGTAAAATAAAACATGACTCCCTGCGTTAGATCCGGCAGTTCTGTTTTTTTGAGGAATTATTTATGAATAATCGGAGTATTTGATCTCGAGCGCCGAGCAAACAATGTAAAATTAAACCGCGAATTTCCACCATTAGTCAGATCGTATAGATTTTAACCCATATGAACTAATTTCCCGTAGTACTCATAGGAAATTAGTCCCATAGGTCTTCTGTGGCTCTGGTAGGAACATTTCAATCATAAGTCATAACATAAGTCACGTTTTCGCATCGCCTTTACTATTAGCAAACTTGTATTAGCAAACCGTACCACTTTCACTAAAACAGACCCACGTTTCCATACTTTATTAATTATTCTATTCCATTATATTTTAGGTATGGAGTAGGTACACATAAAAGAAGCGGTTTTTTTTTAAATATGTATGAATGGAAAATCTGATTAATAAGAATTAACATTTAAAAAATATCTACAAGTTGAAAAGAAACAACAAAATTATTTTAGGAAACCTTTATAATTTATGATCCTATGTACTCTACATAGGATAATTTTTGAAGAAGTAGAATGCAAGAAGCAAATGATTTAACACAGTGACAAGGTTTTCAGAGTGTTTTGACCCTGCTGATTACGAATCTGCCTGTCACCATCGCGAAATTTGAACCGGGATTACCTACTTACGGTAGGTAGGTATACCGAAAAAGTTGCCTAGTTGTTCCGGTTGCCTAAATGAGGTCAAATTGTTATGGTTTTTTGATATAACTATTGTCCGGAACAACATATCAAAAAACCATAACAATCGGACCTCTTTTAGCCTCTTTTAGCCATGGTATCCCAAATGTTTCGTCCCTCCAGCTTTATCTTTCTCCACTATCTTGGAAAAACTTGCTGTAACTTATTTGATGAAATATTTTTTCCACGACCTCTAGGAACGAAGGTATAGAATTATCTATGAAGAGTTACCGTCTAAAATTGCAACCTTTGTCTAGTTCCCTCCCATACTTACGTTTTAGTGCATATTACTTGCATTCTACTTATGGGGAATCATTAAGTGTATAGACACACACTCATAGATACACATCACATACACACCACATACACGCACACACACACACACACACCGCATTCACGAGTAGGTACATATATATACTCACACGCACACACACACAAACACTCTTTTATTGGCTTACTGTTTTTAACCCCCGACGCAAAAACGACGGGGTGTTATAAGTTTGACGTGTCTGTGTGTCTGTGTGTGTCTGTCTGTGACATCGTAGCTCCCGAACGGATGAACCGATTTTGATTTTATTTTTTGTTTGAAAGGTGAATTAGTCGGGAGTGTTCTTATGTTATATATATTTTATTTATATACCTGATGTGCCATTACATCAATATTAATATAAATTGTATGTATAAGTAAATTTATTTAACTTTGAAAGTTAAGTTCATTTATCTAGAAATTACTAGGTATTTAGTAATAATAATTATTTTATATTGCATGCTAGATACTAACAGATTTTGACAGACACACCCCAACTGTTACATGATTTGCCCTCGCATTGTTTAGTACAGTCAGCACCATAAATAAGTGATCATTTCTGTACCTTGTCGCTTTCAATCGTTTCACAATTTTGTATAACATGTCAAATACGACGTTAAAGTGACAAGGTACATAAATGATCACTTATTTATGCTGTTGACTGTACAAGTTTCCACGGCGCCTCAAACACCTCTGAAAATATTTCATTATTTACCTATTATGGTTCATGCATGTGATAAGGTAAACGTCCGAGTGCTCGTCATGTCACCAGATACCTAATATTTATTTGTGTCGTGATTCATTTATACATACGTATACACAAAATGTTTTCATGTGATTTGGAAGATGAGACCTTTACCTTTGTTAAATGGAATTTGTTTTATATGGTAACCATATGGACATTTTTCAAAATGAAAATAATTGTTAGTCAATCGGATTGTATGAGTAAATGTCAGGTGCTTTTGCTGGCAGTCCTTTTCTTTATTTAAAAATTGGCGTGTGTGTGTGTGTTAATCTTATTTTTCTAAGTATGGGGGCAAATACTAGTACGGCGATAAGCACTCGGACGTTTACCTTACAGCCCGCTGACAGTCAGACAGACGGACAGATGGACAGCAGAGCTTAGTTATACAGGGTGTTCGGCACATGGACCGTCAATTTTTTTTGGGATATTGTTGGGGTTATTTGTTTTCTTTTCGCCCTTGGACTTAGGGCCATAAGGGTCACGGTTTTGGAGATATGATTTGTTAAATGTTTTTTCTCAAATTTTCCAAAATTCCTCCTTTAAACGTTCGTAACTTTTTTATTTATGCGTGTTACAGAAAAATATGTTGTATTTAAAACTTGTTAATACATGCTTGTTCAAATACTAATAGTCTTTATTCTAATTGATAGTCTCAAAGGGACGTAAGAGGTTTTTTATTTCACAAATTTACTGTTTGTGTGAATAAAATCCAACTTCAAAATTCAATTATTAAAAACCTAAATACAATTTTGGGGTTTATTTTGTTTTAAAAACTTCTCTAGCTAATTACCTTTCTAACGACGTGCTACACATTAATAAAAAGTAAACGTGAATATCCACATTTTCAAAGAAAAGTTAGAGAGCTCCTAGATAACTCGTTACCTAACTGGTGGATAGGCAGAAGCGGCCCGATTCCTTGGCCCGCAAGATCTCCAGACCTAGCGCCTTATTTGTTAAATAAAACTTCGCTTCAGTACTTGTAAAGTATTGAAATGAAGTTTTATTTAAAAAATACTTGAGAAATTGCGTAGGCACTTCCGTTACATAAACTAGTTCTTTTGCCCGTCCCCAGACAAAAGTCTAAGGGCGTTAGGTCTAGAGATCTTGCGGGCCAAGATATCGGGCCACTTCTGCCTATCCACGAGTTAGGAAACGAGTTATCTAGGTGCTCTCGATCTTTTTTTTGAAAATGTGGATATTCTCGTTTACTTTTTATTAATGTGTAGCACATCGTTAGAAAGGTAATTAGCTAGAGAAGTTTTTAAAATAAAATGAACCCCAAAATTGTATTTAGGTTTTTAATAATTGAATTTTGAAGTTGGTTTTTTTTCACACTAACAGTAAATTTGTTAAATAAAAAACCTCGTACGTCCCTTTGAGACTATCAGTTAGAATAAAGACTATTAGTATTTGAACTAGCATGTATTAACAAGTTTTAAATACAACATATTTTTCTGTAACACGCATTCATAAAAAAGTTACGAACGTTTAAAGGAGGGATTTCGGAAAATTTGAGAAAAAACATTTAACAAATCATATCTCCAAAACCGTGACCCTTATGACCCTAAGTCCAAGGGCGAAAAGATAACAAATAACCACAACAATATCCCAAAAAAAATTGACGGTCCATGTGCCGAACACCCTGTATAGTGTCCCGCTGACACACTTTGGGTACGGAACCCTAAAAAAGCCAAGTGTGACTAGGGCGATACGCACTCAGACCTGCTTAAACAAATTTATTACCTACTTTAAAAGTCAAGCTGAATTAGTTATTATTATGTTTATTCAGGAACGCAAAGACATTGAAATCTCGATAGGCAAGTACGTGGAGAACTTGTCGTGGAAGAACTTGACGCTCAAAATGCAGATACCCTGCGCTCGGGCCACTGGCGCCTCCGCCGAGCACGCGGCCCCTACTACCTGGAGAGGCTCGGCGCCGACGGCTCCTACCGGACGCTGCAGGTGCCCCCCGCTGCAGGTCGAACAATTCCGTTTATTCTCATCTTGTCCTGTTTAGAAACCCCCGACGCAAAAAAGAGGGGTGTTATAAGTTTTACGTGTAAGTCTGTGTGAGTGTGTGTGGGTGTGTGTGTCTACCTGTGGCACCGTAACTCTTATACGGATGAGGCGATTTGGATGCAGATATTTTTTTAATTAAAAATATAATTTTTGGCGGTAGTTCTTAGATATGTTTTATCAAAATCGGTTCAGCCGTTTTAGAGATATAGAGGTTTTACGAGGTTAAAAGCCCCCGATTTCACGGCGTCACATACTTTAATCTCTTAAACGGGCATACCATTTTCTTGAAATCTTGCTTAGAACCACCGCTAAAAAACTTGCTTTCAAATAAAAAAAAACATCCAAATCGGTTCATCCGTTTGGGAGCTACGATGCCACAAACAGACACTCAGATTCATACACAATAGAGATACACGTTTTAACTAATACCCCACTTTTTATTTATTAGATATGAACCCCCTATTATTTATTTCATGTCTTTAAAGAGACGTTGCTAGCTATAGTCATATTGTTTATTGCGAAATTTAAAAAAAAGCGTGTAATTAAAAATTTAAAAAACCCCCGACTCAAAACAGTCTGTTAAGAAAAAGTAAATAATAATAAGTATTGGCCCTATAAGTTTAATTATAAGTAGGTATTAATTTTTGATTCTTGCGTCGACACGTCGGGGACCGTTAAGTAGCTGGGGTATTTTATGTTATTTAGTTTACTTAGCGGTCCCCGTGTCGACACTTGAATCAAAAATTAATACCTACTTATAATTAAACTTATAGGGCCAATACTTATAATTTTTTACGTTTTAGAGGTTTTCTTTATATGAAGACAGTGTTGTTTAAAAAAAAATACTATTCGCGTACTACATCCCGCTCATATTGATATCGTTAACGGTATCAAAATACCACCTATAGCGTAACCGAAGTGTGAAAACAATTGTGTAAAGAGTGTTGCCATGGTAATAACAGTTCTATAATAATTATCATTAATTATAACAATAATTATTATTAGCATTGTTATTTCCATGGTTACGCGTATGAACAATGTCAGTGACGGTGTTTGGTGATTCAACTGACATCTAATTATTTTTATTTACTTGTCAAGGACAGTTTTAACAATAATTGAAATGTGTAAAATTACGACGAATATTTAATTAATTACCATAGCAGGAGCTTTAAAAAAAAAATTAAGAGCAGATTAATAAAATTAATTGGTTCGACTATTTTGCAAAATAGTAACATGGCGGCACCTATACCTACGCCACCTACTCGTATATGTACTTATTTAGAGATACCTTCAACAACGGTACTACACCAAAGAATGGCGTTTCGGGAATAACATTTACATTCAAATTCATTCAGATGTAGTGAATAATCCTTTCCCATCGTTTTTTGTCGGATTAGTTCGTATTTATCTAGCTTTCTCAATTAGCTTCAGTACCTACCCATCAATAAGCCAACTGAGAAAGCAAGATAAATACGAAGTTATCTACATCTGTACTTTGCTAGCGCCCGCGACTGCGTCCACGTAGAACTCGTTTATCGCATTTAAGTAAATTAATCGATTTAAGTAATTTTATAGTTTGACGTCCTCTCTGGCCAGAATGGTCTTTTAAACACATGTAATATTGAGCTCGAGTTTTTAAAAGAAGTTAAATTTGATAACGTATTCTAGGTTAATACATTTGGGTATACAATATTTTTTGTTTTGTCATATTTTGAGCATTTCTAAAAAAGTTTGTACATTTCATTTACGACTTATATTTGCAAAAAAAAACTTATATTTGCGACGACTTATATTTGCAAAAAAAAAGGCAGGTTGGTAGAGTGAATGAAGCCGAGCCTAAAAACCATACTCTCCCAAAATGTCCTGATACATTTATATGAAATTTTCCTTTTTTGTTACCATGAACCAAAGAAAGTTAGTAACAAAAAAGGAAAGTTTCATAAAATGTAGCTTCATTCACCCTACCAACCTGCATTTTTTTTTTGCAAATCGAAGTTGTAAATGAAATGTACAAACTTTTTTAGAAATGCTCATATATGATGAATTCGTGGGCTCAATGGAAATTCAGTTTGCTTCTAAATGTACACCGAGTACCTACTTTTAGTGTTTGTCCTTGACCTTTTGTTTATGGTCAATATTTTAAATTTAATCTAACTCGGTTCAGCGGTTTTTCCGTGAAAGCGTAACAAACAGACAGACGACTGACAGACAGAATTAATTTTACATTTATAATATAAGTATATGAACTTTCTTTCCACATCAATGTATTATTATGTATCGATGTATAGATTGTAACTAAGAAAATGATACTCATGTCGACTTTTTCCAAAATCATCATGGCCATTCCAAATTTGATGTCATTTGTAAAATAGGCCTCCCCAAAAACTTAGAAAACTTGCCTTAACCACTTTTACATAAAATATCATGGCAGTATATCTGTGTCCCCAAAATCAAAGAAAAGGACATGACGATTTAAAAAAAACATTATGGCAGGAATCTTGAATTTCTACTTATAATTAGACATCAGTTTCAAAATCTGTGTCCCCAAAAAGTAAGAAAATGACATCTACATTCACTTTTTTATCAAACATCATGGCCGCCATTTTGAATTCCAAATTTGATATCATTTTCGAGGTCTGCGTCACCGTAGTAATCTAAGAAAAAGACACCCAAGATGAGTTTTTCAAAAAACGTCAAACACTTTATCATTATTCTTTGGGAACTATTACATTTTCCGGGATGGGGTTTTCCTATGTATTTATCCTGGATAATAGTACATTACTGCAGAGGCCGTAATGTAAGGGATTTAAGGACGAGTTTGGGGTAGACGGCCTAGTCATTGACGAGGCCGGATAGAACGAGTCCTTCAATCCCTGTTCCGGCCGAGGATAGTGCTTTTCTCAGGCAATGTGAGGAAATATTAAAAGTACATTAAAGCAATCTTACGATGACAATCTTAAGACTGCAATCTTACAATGGCTATTTCAAAACTGCAATCTTACGATCGCAATCTCGAGAGTGCGTGCAATCTTACGATGGCTATCTTAAGACCGCAATCTTACGATGGCTATCTTAAGACTGCAATCTTACGACGGCTATCTTAAGACCGCAATTTTGCGATGGCTATCTTAAGACTGCCATCTTGCGATGGCTATCTTAAGACCGCAATCTTACGATGGCAATCTTAAGACCGCAATCTTGCGATGTCAATTTTAAGACGGCAATCTTGCGATGGCTATCTTAAGACCGCAATCTTACGATGGTTATCTTAAGACTGCAATCTTACGATGGCTATCTTAAGACCGCAATCTTACGATGGCTATCTTGAGAATACAATCTTACGATGGCTATCTTAAGACCGCAATCTTACGATTGCCATCTCAAGACTGCTATCTTATGATGACAACGAGTCCAGCAAACCCTGTTCCAGGCTTTTTTTTATTTTAATTTTATAGTGCTTTTATCATGCAATGTGTGAAAAAATTAAAACTAAAATAACTACTACATGTACCTAATCGAAAAAAGCAAATTTAAAAAGTTAGAGCAGCGGCCTTAAATGTTTTTCCTTAGGGTTTTCATACATTACTTCTTGGCCTAGGCCATGAAGTGATGTAGGGAGCCACAAACAAGAAACTTTATGTCTTCAATTCGTGACATTAACGCATACATTTCCGAGCATGTTTGAGAAAAAACTATATCCATTCTAAATTTCATCCAAATCCGGCCAGTGGTTGCAGCGTGAAGGAGTAACAAAATGAAACCCACTTTTACCCTCTTAGGGGTACTTTTCCTAAATCGCTGAATGTTGTATTTTTTATTTATAAACAGGTAGCCGAAATACCAACTTCCCAGTTAACTAGGTAATCTGCCATGCAAATTTCTACCCTCCCCATTTATTATGGCCTACTTTCAGAGTATGAGACATGAAAATACTTTTATGGTCTGATTTACTTGATACTTGGTAGAAATGCTCTTCAATGTAAATAATGTACCTTAAAGTATAAATGTCAATATACCAGAGTATAGAGTGAGAAGTCTGGTGAAAATCATATTAATGGTATATTTTGTCCAACCCAAATTCATTCATGTCGATTTTTAATACAGCCTTTTTGGAGGTAAATCGTATATTTTCAGCCAGTTTGCACGGTTAGTTTTTTTTGACAGCTATGAAAAGGAAACAATCAAACAATCGCTTCATTGGAGTTTGCAAATATGGAGAAAAGCGAGTCTCGTGTTATGATTAAAAATAATTTTCTCAAAAAAAACCATTACGGATACAAAAATAATTAGACAAATATAACGGGAACTTTGCTCCATCGATTAAAATGATCCACAAGTGGTTTACGGATTTTCGTTGTGGCCGTAGAAGCACTGCTGACGCCGACCGATCCAGACGCCCAGTTGAGGTCACTACACCAGAGATGAACACCAAAATCCATGACATCGTATTGAACGACCGGAAAGTAAAGGTCCGTGAGATAACTGATATTGTAAGGATTTCAGACGAACGGGTTCGTAATAATAACCTTCACACTTCGTCCGTTGCGTGCCGCGATTGCACAAAGTGGATTAAAAACGCACTAAGGTGACCATGTCAGAGGCATGTTTGGAGAAGTTTAGGCGTAATGAACAGGACTTCTTGCGTCGTTTCATAACTGCTGACGAAACCTGGATTCATCATTCATAAGGCTGCTGACATACAAACTATATTTGTGTTACATAAAAGGGCCATTCGTTCTATTTACAACTTAAATTCCCGTGACTCCTTAAGAGAATATCTGAACTGTAGCGTCTCAATTTATTTATGAAAATATTATTTATGTTATTAAGAATTTAAATTCTTTCACCAAGAATTCTGATATACATAATTTAAGTACCATAAATAAAAAATAAAAATATATAAAGTATATAAATCATTTGTTGGTCAATGCATTCATTTCTATAATAAATTACCTAATGTAGTTTTAAAGTTACCAAGCAGCAGTTTCCAGCACTTAAAAATTACTTGAAAAAGTCGTTTATAAATGTCTAAAGCGTATATTATAGGGTCGAGGACTATCTAACAGACAAAAATGCATGGTCTAAGCCCGAAACATAGTCAATAATAATTTGATCAATTGCAAAAGCTTTATCTTGTCTATGGGACTTCCGTTGATGTAGGAAAACGTATCGAAACTTTTATGTCGTCATCTTGCACCGTGTTATAAGTTATAAACTAATATAAGTATGTGGGATTTCGTTTTTTTTTCCCTTTTCTTCCTTTATGTCTCACGTAAGATTTTTGGCATGTTTTCCTGCTGATCTACGCATTTTATTTGATATTATTTTTAATTCAATAAGTATTTATTGCTTTATATAATGCTAGATTAAGTAGCACCCTTGTAATATGTAAAAAAAATGACTGACTGCTGAGTTTGTTGCGGCGTTTCTTCTCGCGTCTTGGGACGGGCGCCGGGCGTCTCCTCTTGGGAAGCGCTGGTAGATTCTTGACGTGTAAAAGTGCCCGTACGGCCTACTTACTGAATAAATTTCTTTTATCTTTTTTTTTATCATCATCATACACCAGAAACCAAGGAGCAGTCAAAACAATGGATTGCTTTAGGTGAACCTGCACCAAAGAAGGCCAAAGCAGTTTTATCGGCGAATAAAGTTATGGCTACTGTCTTCTGGGATGCTCGTGGTGATATGTTGATTACCTTCAGAAAGGTAAAACGACTAACGGCGAACATTATGCCAACTTATTACAGCGATTTGATGAAGTTGTAATGGAAAAACGACCCCATTTGGCGAAAAAGAAAATCTTTTTTCACCAAGACATCGCACGGGTCCACACTTGTGCAGTTGCTATGGCTAAAATCCACGAGTTGCGTTACGAATTGCTCCTGCATCCACCTTATTCTCCAGATTTGGCCCCCCGCGACTATTTTCTATTCCCAAACTTGAAGAAATGGCTGGGTGGAAAAAGATTTGGTTCCAACGAAGAAATCATCGCAGAAACTAATGGGTATTTTGAAGGGTTGGAGAAATCGTACTATACGGAGGGAATCGAAAAGCTAGAAAAGCGATGGACCAAGAGTATTGAGTTACATGGGGACTACGTTGAAAAATAAATATTTACATGGACAAAAATATTTTTCTCTTTCTAATAAAAAATATTACTTTCGGCGATTCAGGAACAACTACCTCTGAGGTGGTAAAATGAGGGGTATAAAACTGTATGGTATAATTATGTTTTTGAAGTGAGAAACGTGAAAAATGTTGTAAAGGCTGTAATTAATTATACTGTAATTGTAAATTAAAAATACGGCTTTCGGCGATTTCGGAAAAACTTACGGGTAAATTGGCGGTAGAAGTTTGTATGGAGTTTTGGTAATTTGTGAAGGAGAAAATGTGGAAATGTAAAATTGGGCTAATGTTTTATAAATAAAAATAAATAAATTCGGTGATTTAGGAAAAACTGTGGAAAAATGAAGGGTAGAAGGTGGTATTTACGCTATTGGTAATTAATAAAAAAATAGGTAAAACTGTTGGCGATTTTGGAAAAACTAAAGTATGAAATGGGGTGCAGAAGTTATTAAGTGAATTCGGCTATTTTTTTAAGTGTGAATCGTTTAAAATGGTGTATATACCTAAATGGAAAAAAAATACTTTCAAAGATGTAGGAAAAATAACCCCGTAAATGGTGGTGGTAAATTGGCAGTAAAAGTTTGTACGAGATTTCGATTATTTTTGAAGCGATAAATGTGAAAATGTAAATTTATATTTATCTAAGGAGGTGAAATATAGTTTTTAGAGACTTCGGTCATTTTTGAAATGAGAATCGTGAACATCGTTATTCAGGATATAAATAAAAACAATACTAACGGCAAATACGGACAAATGGAGGGAAATGGGGGTGAAAAATGTGAAAATTGGTTTTAAGGATTCTTGTGAAAATTGGTTTTAAGGTTCCTGTTAATATTTTTTTTACTGAACGAGTTAGATACTTGAAACTCAGTATCAACACCATTGTAAATAAAATATAAACCAGTTTTTAAAACAAGCCAACAGTGTGAATAGCGGGTGTAATTTTGTATGTGAGTTTAGATTTTTTTAGCCAGGTACATATATTTTTAAACATTTGCACCTTAAAGGAAAAGTTAATCAAGGCCAAACTTATTATCAGTAAAAAATAACTAAAGGGGAAAACCTGATACCTAAGACTGCTGACTGTAAAGTTTGTATAGAAATTAAGTAATTGTATGACTAACTGCCGCACTCAGAGACGTCAATTAAATTTAATGAATGTTTAGAACATGTTGTCTTATTCTATTGCTATAGCAAAGATAGTGACAGTAGCAACTTTAATCAAGCATTTAATTTAAATGACGTCTCTGAGTGTGGCAGTAAATGATCTATCTATTTAATCTCGTGTTTTTTATACTTGTATTGGTGAAAAAGGAACCGTAAATTTATTTTGTATGGCAATTTTGTAGTTTTAAAGGTTAGAGCCATGAAATTAAAGTAGTTTATGTGGACCGCATACTTAAAATTCACCGTGTAGACTTTAAAAAAAAACTTTTTAAAGTGATGTAAACTATATCTGTGCTTTTAACAGAAGTTCTGACTCTCGTTCTGGCGAAAAGCTAGTATATGTATCAATTTATTCAATTTATTCTAGTACCTACCTGTCTCGTGTCTATTTAAATGCAAGAAGAAAATAATCTGGTTTTTTTCGGCAGCCAAGCTCGACCTGGCGTCATTCCACCGCTACTCCATGCGGCTGAAGATGCGGAGAGGCAAGGAGGAGGCGGAGGCTTACCTGGGCATGCTGGACTGCGGCGACCGCGTGGGGTTCTTGCTGGGCCGGCAGCCCGACGACGACGCGCGGCTGCAGGCCCTGGCCGAGGCCATGTTCCAACCCGCTGCCGCTAGTGCAATGACTTAAACTCCTCGTATTTAACGTTGTATATGTATAAGTAGTTCTGATCTGCTGTTCGAGTATGCAGGTTTCCTCGCGATGTTTTTCCTTCATCGTGAGAGCATCGAATGATGCACTTTAATTAGAAAAACTCTATGGTAGATGGTGACCGCGGGGGTCCGAACTCGGTACCTTGTGATCACGAGTCGACGCCCTAAGCCACGTTCCTAGGTAGGTACATAATATTTTCTTTGTTTTTGCGCACCTATTCCATTTTGTTAATTAAATTTATACATACGGGTAGAACAAGTAACTTGAATATAAATATAAAAAACTCAATACTCAATACTCAATATTTTCTATTCATAATGTTTCTAATCCACGATATAGTACAGGCGGTAGTGTCAACCAATGTATGGAGAGGTAAAAATTTGGTATCGGATGAATTCACTTGGCACCGATGTATCCTAGGACAAACTGAGCTGATTTAGCCCAGTAGCCATAAGCGACCCCCTGGTTGTATTGAAAGTCACAAGCCGCCGCGCTTCGTATAGTAAAATATATCGCCTTCAGTTTACCTACTTATCACCTCGAGTGTGCTTTCATTTTTAATGTAATAATTATACTCCTTCATATAAAATTATTTTAAGAGTTTCACAACATCAGGCTTACCTTTTTTGTCATATTTACAAAAAATACGGTTGAAAAACCCAATTTATGCAGATTAAAAAACATACAAGGCAAGTAAATATACCCGCAGCGCGAATCAAAGCAGCGGGCGGAACTGACTGAGACGAGAACTCGCCACGAAGCATTGAAATGTATCTACCACCTCGAGTGTGGTATCATTTCTTGATAAACCGGGCATGAGGAATTCATTTTTGAGATATTTGAGAGATACAAGCCGCCACGCTTCGGATTAGAAATAATATCGGCTTCAGTTTACCTCAAGTGTGGTGTCATTTTCTGACAACCATATATTTTTTTTAATTTAATTTTGTGGAGCCCCTCATCTCTGGGTATGTTCAGAGACCAGCATTATTGTCTTAGCGATACTCAAAAACCAAGCTTATGAAGCACGAAAGTTGGTCTGTTTTCGTATTTCTGCAAATTGATGTGAAATCGTAAGGTCAATTTAATGAGACTTGAAGATTGACCGGAGTATAAGCGGATCTTTAGTTGCTTGGAATACATTCGTATCAGTATTTAAAGATAAAAGTCTGGTCAATATGTCACGCAAATTTCGACTCAATACAAGAACTCTTACAAAAGTTGTAGCCGTTATCAGTATCGTGGTCGTGCGTGTTTTGACCCATGCTTTCCTGCCCCGAATGGGAATGCTTAAAGCTCGTACACCAAATTATTGCAATAGTAAAGAATACAAATAACGCTTATTTTTGGTATATATAAAATAAGGTTTCGATTGATGAACTACAGGTTTATGAAACTCTTTACTTTATTTTTTAAATTGTAATAAATCTTAGTAACAGAACTTAGTAGCCGACTTGGTAATGTTAATCAAATACCTATCGTTACCTAACACCTATCGTTCAAGTCGACACTTTCATGATGAATACGAAGACTGCACCTGAGGACTGCACCGAGCAAACGCCGACCGTCCCGAGGCGCCCTTATTAAGAGTAAGACTAATAATTTTCTGGTTTCTAATAATTCTAATAAACTAGGAAGGTAGAGTATTTCTTAAATTCAAAGTGCGACTTTTTGCTGTACAAACGAATACTTACTCAAAAATTTTATTAGCTTTTATACAGATTTTAAGGAACTACATAAGTTTATCAGAAAACAAGACTAATGGTTATGATGAAGCTACTGCATATCCGACGTAGGTACCTATGCCCGGTGCAGTCTTTTATGGTCTCAATTATGTATAAAGCATATTTATTGTAACTTTCAGTACCTACGTATTTTTTACACCCTTAAAATCAAATAATTTTCACAGTAACTAAACAATCCTAACAAAACTAGTGTTGGCGAACAGAAGGGCGAAAAGCAAGTTGTAAGTACTTATAATATTTTTATTTCGTGCTTTCGAACCCCTTTAAACTGTATACAACCGTCATTCTCATAACATTAAATATTCTGAAGTCAAATGACGTAAATGGGCAATTATTATGTAATTTTGTGGCGAACTGCAGGGGGTGCGGAGAGGAACACCGGGGTAGTGACACTTGATATCGATGCAACAGTTACCCCTAGTTACAAGAGAACCCTAAGGAATAATCAAGACATTTTCCATGTAGGTAATTGCGTAGGTGGTAATAAAGTACCTAAGGCAATTGTTGAACGGGACTACATATAGTTAATGGCGAAACGAACGCAGAATGTAGAACACATTTTAATACTCGTATCTAAATAGTTGCTTAATTGCCACACCATTTCCGGCTTACTGAATTAATATAAATATTAAATAATCAGAAAGCAACCGAACCATTACCGACTATCCACCCCAGCGCTACAAAGTACAACCCCAACAAATAACACTAAAGCACCACTCAAATTAAGTGTGCCTCGATCAACAGTCATTTTCGGTTACAATTAACCACACATTTGAGTGAAAAGTCAACCACCCACTCCAATTGATTTATTGTATTCCACGGGTTCCGCCATTTTGTGCCGCGACTCGCGTGTCGCACGCGCGTCGTCACTGGAAGTGACCTATTGTTTATGTTGGATTGGAATACACGTGGCACAAGGTTGGCTGGTACAGCTCTGCTATATAGCCAGGAGATTAAAGAACTGTTCAATTTAATAATTTAAGAAAAAAGGGTTATTCTCCAGACAGACATTTTTGTATGTCCCCGCGCTTAAAACATACAAACTATCGATTTTGCCATAATATTGTATATTTTTGGATCGTAAAAGGGTCATACGTATTGAGGTGTACATCAATTTTAAAGTACACATTCAATACCCTTCTGGGAGAAAAAAAACAATACTTTAAAACGGGGTGAGTAGGGACACAACCTAAATGAAGCAATAGTACGTTACTAATTATAAGACTGAAATTATTTCCAACAGACGTACCGTTATTGTCCTTTCAATACTTGTTCTTATTTGTAACAACTTATGACTTATTTTAGGTTGTGTCCCTACTCACCCCTTAATCTCTATTCACCCATATCCAATAGGCTAAGTAAAGTTTTTGGAAGATATGTATATTATATTTTTTATCGATAGTCGTCATCCTAAAGATCAAGAAATTGCGGCTCTTTTATTTTTATTTCCTCTAATATTTTAGAAATATTTTTTTTAGTTATGAAGTTGACATTTGTACACTTCAATGACTGACTAGCTTGTTGCCTTCGTACTTAATGAAAAAGAAAAAAAACACTTCTATATCTGTCATTGTCAAACCAAATCAAAGTAAACAAACGATTCAATACAACGGCTATTTTCTGTTTGCTTGTATTTCATGTGATCAGTGTTTTTAGAAATATTTTTAACGATCTCAGAACGAACTCTGGACTTTCGTTTTGCCGCTTTACTTTAAGACCTTTGCACGATATTTGGTCTAAGATTTATTTTCGAACCCTTTGGCACTTCTTCTTGGACACCGATTTCTTCCTTTTTCGACGACTCTTGCTCTGCTTTTTGATAGCCACGAAAGCACTTTTGAATTGTACAATCCACGCAATGAATTCAGGCAATCCCACACGGACTGTGGAAATGGAGTATTACAAAGATTTACTTGAATTTACTTATTTGAATTAAACCGTTTGTTTACTTTGATTTGATTTGACGTTGACAGATATAAAAGTGACAGTTTTTTTTTTCTATTTCATTAAATACGAAGGCAACAAGCTTGTCGGTCATTGAAGTGTACAAATGTCAACTTCATAACTAAAAAAAAGATTTCTAAAATATTAGAGGAAATAAAAGTAAAAGAGCCGCAGTTCTATGATCTTAAGGATGACGACTATCGAAAAAAAATATAATTTACATCTCCTCCAAAAACTTTACTTACCCAATTCTCCTGATTAACACGTCCCACTTCCGAAATCTCTTATATACTTTTTTCCCTTCACGATATACAAGAAGAAAGATGAATGTACCTAAGTATTTTTATTTAACAAAATATTAGATGTTCTCATAACAGATATATTATAATAAATAACCAAATATACTTCGTGACATATTACAAAGATATAAAATATACTAACTTTGTCCCGAAACATGTTATGTAATCAACGCGTCGCTTTCATTCTTGTCCATCCAAGTCCATCGAAGAAAGAGACAGATGTCGCTAACGCATTTCCCGTAAGCCGCCAGTTATCCCGCAAGCCCTCGTGAGCCACCCTTCACTCTTGTGAGGGAGGACGTGTTAGTGTTGCGCAGCACCGTGTACGAATGTGAGTATGTCATTCACGCATTTTGGTTCTCGAACATTTTAATAAACCAATAGTTATATGGCTCTGTGAATTATTGTAAGTAGGTATGTATTAAGATCCAGTATTTACCAGCTACTGGATCTTTTAGTTTATTACATGTACCAACAAAAAGTTATAGTTTTTTCTCAAACATGCTATGTAATGTCGGCGTTATGTTAGTTATTTTAGGCTTCAAAGTGCCACGTTCCCGACGGAACAACTCGAGAGAACTGTAAAGGAATTTCATACAAAATTGAAGGTCTAGGCCGGGAAGTAATTTTTTTTTTTTTTTTTTTTTTTTAGACAGCTGGTTTTATGAACAGGCTGAATATCTAAATTATATTTTTAAAATTTTTGAGAAAATGTTTTAACGTCAAATACTAGGAGTGCATAAACGTTTGGGAGACATCCGCGCTGTGTCGTGTGCGCCCGGCGCCCGCCCGCCGGTTGCCCGCACCGCCTGAGATCTAAGTTGCGCTATGCCAGATATACCTCCTAATTACCGCTGCGCTCCTGGTACTTTATTTTAACACCCAATTACTTTTCTTCCCTAGGGTGGACATTTATCAATTTACTTTTTTGAGTGATGTCTTTTTTTTATTTCATTGCATATGTTTGAGAAAAGCACTATACATACCTCGCCGTGAAAAGGTGTTGCCAGCCTCGTAAAGAACTATCCCGTCCCGTACCCGTCTATATCAGTCGGCCGGCAACCCCCTACTTCCCGGCCTCTGTAGTAATGTACTATTCAATTAAGAATAGCTAATACACACATCCAATTCATGCGTCAAAAATTAACGCGTTAATTAGTCTATGACTTTAGAAAATATCAAATGTTATGGTTTTTGGTACATACTTAACAGATATTAATTTCTAAATTTTTTTCATGAGATAATATGCAAAACCAGTTTAAATGAATTCACGGAATTTAACTCTTTAAATATTATTCTAATAAACGCGTCATAATTCTAATGCGCGCATTACTCAAAAGCGAATAATTCTAATTAACAAGTCGTTTTTGTAATCAGCGCGTCACACAAGTATAAAAACCTTTCCAGTTAATTAACTCTTAAAAATAATAAAGTGCCCAATAAACATTAAAGTTTCAATGATTGATATTTTACTAAATTTGGTACAAAAATTATTAATAAGCAAGTGGAAAAAAGTAAAAGAACAAATCTGGAGGATAAACGAATAGATACCATTTTCCTTGCTTTCTCTCTTAGATTGCTTTTACTGGGTTTTAGATACAGAACGTTATTCGGAACGCCAAATCATTGACAATAGTTGTTTTCATCACACTTGCTCGTAAATGGTGTTATTCCATGCCTGTATGTATACAGAAGGACAATGGCCTAAATTGTTCCCGCGGGAATTATGGCGAGTTTGTCATCCATAGGGAGTAATGACTTTCTTTTTAAAATTTGCAACTCTTTCGTACATCATTTCTGACTAAGGAGGTTTAATTTTCAGCCAACAATTAAATCGGTTTCTAATTTCATCTTTAAAAATTAGCTATAGACTAACTTACATTACACAAAACCTATACGCTTCATTAAACTTCATTATTTTTATACCTATTTCAAGTTTATATCAACATTTATCATTAATTTTAGTAATTATACATTTTTATCAAATTGGCTAAATCTGGCTCGAATCCAGGTCGAAACTAAACGCAGTTTTTATCTGTGGTAGAGGTCACAAAAAAAATATCGTTTCCATTTACGTTCCCGTTCGTCAATAGTTATTTGTTCAACAAGAGAGCAAAGTTGGTTTTTGCTGCGAGTGATGATTTTGAATCCCGAGTAAGCGAAGGATTCTATTATTGAATCACGAGCGTAGCGAGTGATTCTAGGTTAGAATCCTGAGCGTAGCGAGGGATTCAAAGATACGAGACGTAAAAAACTTTGGTCTCGTGTGAGACATACAACTTTTCACCTCAGCAGCGAGAACAACACAGCGTGAAGCTGGTAGGGCCAACGCAGGTCTTCCGTTGTGACCATTTGGTGAATACACGACTAAATAACGACACGATCGCATATGCATCAATCACAAGCATTTTTGCAAAATACTAATAAAATAAAAAGTGGAAAAAATAAACATGAAACAGATAAAACCTGTCACTCAACTTGATAATGCCGTAGTGCAAACACAACTTTATACAGCTTTATGTAGTCTGTGGCTTTAAAAAAAACCTAACTAGGCCTTGTCTATGGCTATTGGCTATGGCGGACAAATTAACAAAAATTACATCGTCATTTACATTACATTACTTTTTTTTTTTAAGTAGGTACAATAATCCCGCTATTTTTGAAATGCGTTCTGAAACTGCCCCCGCGGTTTATGTCACGAAATTAAAGATTGTTAAAACGATAACAAAATTATGTAGATACATAACTTCTTATTTTTCATTAATTTTGTCTTCAAAACATTAAATAAAAAAAATGATTGTACCTACTGTATAAAATAGTTATAATAAACACATTTCAAAGTTTAACAGATAGTTTTATTTGCAATTTTACGGTTATGTGTGCATCCGAACGTGCGTTTCTTTTTGGGCCTACTATGTGTGGAATTTGAAAATCGAACTTCGAATCAAGTTGTTTCTATCTCTCGCTTTTTTCCTATCGAAGTGAAAGTGACAGAACAAAGTGAAGTTCAATTTTTTCGAATGTTGTGAGTAGCCCCAGCACTGCTCACGGCATTTAAAAAAAATAATTAAAAAGCTACTTTGCCTCTCGCTCGCAGCAAAATTGAATTTTGCTCACTGTTTTTAAGCAGCAAAACCTGCTTGTTTGAGCTGCTGAGGTGAAAAAGTTATTTATTTATATTTTGCAGAGTTAAAGTGTTTTTTCCTCGCAAATGTGATGAAAACCATTGTGTGTATCACAGGCAGTAAGGGGATTACTAACTCGAGTCATTAAAAGCCCTCCGCCCTCAGCGTCGGGCTTCTAACACTCTCGTTAGTAATTCCCTTCTTACTACCCTTGATGCACAATGTACTATTATGTAACTGGTACATAATGAAGTTTCTTAAGGCACGAGTGACGAGGTTAGAGCGCGAGCTTAATGACAGGCACGAGTATCTTCAGAGCTAATTATGTACCGTTACATACATAACTTTTTCTACAATAAGCGAAGCGCTGGTAGACTCACCCAATATTACCGACATGTATTAAGAGCCCTCATGGGGCCTATTTACTGAATAAATATTTTGAACTTTGAATTTTTTGAATTTTTTACAGGCTTAAAAAGGAAACTACAAAGTTTGTCAAAAACAATTAGTTTAGTTCTTCTTCTTTTAAACCCCCGACGCCAAAAAGAGGGGTGTTATAAGTTCGACGTGTAAGTGTGTGTGTGTCTGTGTGTATGTGTGTCTGTCTGTGGCACTGTAGCTCTTAAACGAATGAACCTATATGATAGTTTTTTTTATTTGAAAGCAGGTTTTTTGGCGGTGGTTCTTAGACATGTTTTATCAAAATCAGTTTAGCCGTTTTTGAGATTTTCGGGGGTTAAAAGCCCCTGATTCAACGGCGACACCTACTTCAGAGCTGACATCTCTTAAACGAGCCAACCAATTTTCATGAAATTTGGTTAAGAACCATCCCGATTATTGTAGCTTTATTTAAAAAAACATGCGTCCGAATCCGTTTATCCGTTTGGGAGCTACGGTGCCACGAACGGACACTCTACATAGACATAGAGATACACGTTATAAACTTTTAACACCCCTCTTTTTTTTAAATAGTTATTAACCTCCTATTATTTCTGTCTTTAAAGAGACGTAGCCGTACGTAGCTATAGTCGTATTGTTAATTTGGAAAAGACGCTAAAAGCGGGATGTTATAAGTTTGACCACACTGTGTGTGTGCACGAGTGTTTCTGCGTGTGGCACTGTAGCTCTTAATTAAACGAATGAACCGTTTTGGATGCCGTTTTTGTATTGGGAAGCGGGTCTCTAGCGGTGGTTTTTAGCTTGGTTTCATGAAAATCCGTTAGGCCATTTAAGAGATATCAGCTCTGAAACAAGAGGGCGTGGGGCACTACGAGTATTATATCGGAGGTTGTTATTTATGTAATAGTTCTGATCCATGGCGGTCCGCCGCGGTGTTCCGTAGTGTTCTCGCCGGTGTCAGGTGCTGAGTAAAAACAGTGAAAGTAAATCAGTAAATAGAATAAATCAAAAGTAAAAGCTTCATCTTCCCGGAAGACCCCAAGTTTACCTAGGAATTTCTGGTGGTTTCTAAATTTAGGTACAGCGACCAGCCGACTATAGAAAAAAACTATGGCATCGTTGTCGTAGATACGTCATACGATCTAATTGGTTTAGATTAAGTTTTCATTGTTTCTTTATGATTATTAAAAGTAATGCTCTTTTTAAGCTTATTAATTTAATATTTTGGAGATCTTGACCCAATTCTTTTTTTTTAATATTTCGATGAAAATGGCAACATATTGCAAAACAGCCGAACCAATAAGTTTTACAGATTTTTTACTAATTATTATTTCGTTTAAAGTTCCTGTTATGGTAAATAAGTAAGTAAACGTTTTTCATATTTTTACCCATTTAAACTGTTGTAAAAACCGTTTATGACAAAACTATATAAAATTGACATATCAGCTGATCACCAAACACCATCTCTGACATTGTTCATGCTATAACAATTACAAAATAACTATTACTTATTACCGTGGCAACGCTCATTATACGACTGTTTTTACGCTTGGGTTATGCTATAGGTGCACCGCATGGTATGCTAATACCTTAAAAGATATCAATATTTGCCGTATAGTACGCGAGTAGAAAAGTACTATTTATTGAAACTGAAAGGAAATTAATGGTTATACAGGTTTTTTTTAAGATAGATAAGCAAAACCTGCGTAGGATGTTGCCGGCATTTTCTAAAATATCGATTAACTCTCTTAATATTCTATGCGGCGGGCAATATTTAGGTGAATAATATATTATAGCGCTACTGACCGGGTGCAGTGGTTAATAGTTAGATTAAGAGAAGGAGGCATCGACCGACGTACCTAATGACTGCAATATCTAAACACACAAATTGCTTTTTGAGGTTGATTACAAAGTTAGTAAGGCACTAAAAAACTAACGAACCCCTAAAAGATACCCAAATCTCGTTTAGCTTTTTTACAATCGTGTCCTTTATTAAGACAAGTATAGGTATGCAAAATGTAAAATAAATGTAGAAACAGTAGCGCCCTAAAACCATCAACCATGAGTTAAAGTGAAGTGGTCTCTTCCAGCGCCGCGGCACCCTTGTCGGTGGCGTGTGCCGCGGAGGGCGCAACACGCTGCTCATTTTTCTAATCGCAGTACCGTTTTGAAGGGCACTCGCAAGGGCTGGGAAAGTGTTGCACTTTACAAAAAGTTAAAACGCTCCTCGAATGAAGTGCGCACAATCATCGACATACTTTTTGTTTAATAGTCCTATTATACGGCAAGGCAGGAGCTTTATGCCATAATAGGAAGTAAAGAACTACTCTCTCTCGCCCTTGTCGGCTATGTCCTAAAGATTGACTACATTTTCATAACTGACTATGTTTTGTGCTTGGAATACAAACACGCACTGCTTAGGTGGCCCAGCACCTCGGCCACGAACTTTTCCCTTATCCACGGCAGTGTGTCCGGACCGTTTGGTAGTCGTATACCTCGAAATAATAATTTTCTTGTAGCTATTCACGTATTCGCGTTTTGGCGCGATTGCGAATTTTGTTGTAGCATTTAATATCGGTCGTGTATTCTGTTACTCGCATATATTTTTAATCGCGTGTAACAGTAATGGTATATTTTGTTGTCGCATGGATTATCGATCGCCTATTTGGTTAGCCACTAATATTTTTAGCCGCATTTTACCTCGGTCGCTTATACCTATTGTTTTAGTTTTTTTTTTTTTTATGTCATAGAGAAGACAAACGAGCACACAGGCCACCTGATGGTAAGTGGAAACTGTGACCCATAGACATTCGCATTCACAGGACTGCGATGCAATCCTAAGACTGCAAATGCGTTGCCAACCTTGAGGACTAAGATGGAATGCCTCTATGCTAGTCATTTCACCGGCTGTCTTATCCCCAAACCGGAACACAACAATGCGAACACTGCTGTTTGGCGGTAGGTTAATGGATAAGATGGTGGTAGCGATCCGGACGGGCCCTATCCTCCTGTATAGTATTAATCGTATTATTTATTAATCACCTATAATACTAATCGCTATTTACCTCGACTAAGTTTAAATAATTGTCTATGATCGTGTTAGTCATATCAGTGATACTATAGAACGAGGTTAGATATAAAACGCGACCCAGGAGATAATCTAAATGTGCGAAATGCATTTAAAAAACAAACCAACAGGAATTAAAAAAATGAAATATCGCGTTAAGTAATAACGCCTCACAAACAAATACGAGTATATATCGCGGTGATATGCGACTAAAGTAAAGAACTACAGGAAAAGTAATATACTACTTATGAATTTTATACACCGAGAAATACTACTACAATAAAAAAATCTATTCAGAAATTTAGAGGAGGGGAGTAGCTACCAGAAATTAATGATTTCGAGGTACACGACTCACGAACGGTCCGGACTAGTTCGAAGATATCGAGTAAGTACCTACAATATCTATAGTTAGGTAACAATGCAATAACACAACGTAATTAAGAAAGTTTGTATTTCGAATGATAACATCGCCACCCCGTGTCCTCATGAACTTTGAAATTGACATCATGTTGATGTTGAGTAAAGGTGAAATATACTCGTACGTAGGTATAGTTCCTCCCGGTAGCCTCGGGGAGGGAAGATGTCCGCTTTTACTTTTGATCTATTCTGTTTACTGGTTTACTCTACTCGTTCGACACTGGCGAAATCACTGCGGAGTATTGCGGTGGACCACCAATAATAAAAAATCGGTCAATTGCGACTCGCGCACCGAGGGTTCCGTATTTAAGATAATATGCTTGGTAACGGCAAAATAAAATAGGTAGGTACTCATTTTATTATGAACTTTATTTTCTGTGCGGTCAATTTCGACTATCCTAAAATTTTATAAGGTCAGGTGGGGTAAGGGGAACATACTTTATTCTTCTTATTTTATTTTGAGTTCTATACTACAAAGTATAAGGTTCTTAATTGTTTCGCTTAAGACAAAACATACTTATTTTCGTTAGCTATCCAGGACAAAATACTTTTTATGCTAGTTCTAATGCATATCGCCAGAAAATGATTATTCGTTAGACTAGTTCTATCGTTTCCCTTTCCCTATTTCTGGGGTAAGGGAAACAGTCTCAATAAATCTAAAAGTAATAATACTAGTTTGGATTATAACTACGCAAAACATTTTAAAAACACGTACTTGATGCGTAACGAAATACTGTTGCAAATAGAAGATATTTATCACAATCGGTATTTGGGGTAAGGGAAACATACGAGTTTCGAACAGAGGTAGTCAACTAAAAACAAAGGAAGTAAAAAGGAAGTGCAATGTTTTTATTGTAATGTTTATTAATCGTTAAAATAAAGTAGCCTCACGCTTATCAATAATTACTAAGAATAATATTAATAGGAATTACTTTTATTTGGCATTACAAAGTTTTACATACTCAATTAAGACAACTTGAACTTAAAAAAAACAAAATAAAATATACGGTCGAATTAAGAAACCTCCTCCTTTTGGTATGACGCATTATTGGTTGTTCTCACATAGTTTCTCGGCATTTTTCTGTAAAAAATATTGTAGTCTGTAAATATTTTTATCTAAACGGATAAAAACAAGATGTTCATATCGCCACACCTTTTTCACCTTTATGTTTTGGTTCGGATATATTTACTTTGGAAAAGCTTAAAGACTAGTATGTACAGTCTAATTCATAAATATGTTAACACTTTAGTACCGTTTCTAATTAACGACATGTTGACACTGCCACATATGAATTTTCACAGCTATCAAAGTGACCAGGTACTAAATTTTACAATGTGTGAGCACTCAGAAGATGCTTCGGGTTTGTATTTCTCTCTCACTCGCTATTGATAAAAGCATATGAGCGCGAGTGAGACACAAGTACAAACCCGAAGCACTTCCTTATAGAGCTATCGCACTGTACACATATTTATGAATCAACTGTCCTTCTTTAGACACTAAAACGAAAACGTGTCTAGAACAAGCTACGACACCATTGAAGACCTATCATAAAACTGCAACGAAGTCAATCTTAACGCAAATTCCCCACCAAGAGATACAAAACGCAATAGAAATCGTTACCTAAACGAGTTGAATATTGCATTGAAAAATAGTCACAAAAATAAAGTTTTTAAAAACCCGACTGTTGATAACCAACTTTAAATCGTTATAAAACCTAAATAATAATTCAAAATTAAAAATGATGAAGGAAACCTAAAAAGCATTTTTGAATGCGTGTTCAAACTTGTCATAGTTCGTGGACTTATTTCTTTCTTTTTTACCCTAACCTAGATTGAAATTATACGTACCCCCGAAAAAATAATCTTACCAAACTGCACTAATATCGATAACTTCCAGTTCTCCGTTTTTCCATTACCTACTGTAAGCCATTAATATTAGTTTCAAACTACCGCACTCAGAGACGTCAATTAAATTTAATGCTTGATTAAAGTTGCTACTGTCACATTATTTGCTATAGCAATAGAATAAGACAACACGTCACTAAATTTAATTTAATTGAAGTCTCTGAGTACGGCAGTAAGTAAAATAAACTTTTCACCTCAGCAGCTCAAACAAGCAGGTTTTGCTGCTTAAAAACAGTGAGCAAAATTCAATTTTGCTGCGAGCGAGAGGCAAAGTAGCTTTTTAATTATTTTTTTTAAATGCCGTGAGCAGTGCTGGGGCTACTCACAACATTCGAAAAAATTGAACTTCACTTTGTACTGTCACTTTCACTTCGATAGGAAAAAAGCGAGAGATAGAAACAACTTGATTCGAAGTTCGATTTTCAAATTCCACACATAGTAGGCCCAAAAAGAAACGCACGTTCGGATGCACACATAACCGTAAAATTGCAAATAAAACTATCTGTTAAACTTTGAAATGTGTTTATTATAACTATTTTATACAGTAGGTACAATCATTTTTTTTATTTAATGTTTTGAAGACAAAATTAATGAAAAATAAGAAGTTATGTATCTACATAATTTTGTTATCGTTTTAACAATCTTTAATTTCGTGACATAAACCGCGGGGGCAGTTTCAGAACGCATTTCAAAAATAGCGGGATTATTGTAATTAAAAAAAAAAAGTAATGTAATGTAAATGACGATGTAATTTTTGTTAATTTGTCCGCCATAGCCAATAGCCATAGACAAGGCCTAGTTAGGTTTTTTTAAAGCCACAGACTACATAAAGCTGTATAAAGTTGTGTTTGCACTACGGCATTATCAAGTTGAGTGACAGGTTTTATCCGTTTCATGTTTATTTTTTCCACTTTTTATTTTATTAGTATTTTGCAAAAATGCTTGTGATTGATGCATATGCGATCGTGTCGTTATTTAGTCGTGTATTCACCAAATGGTCACAACGGAAGACCTGCGTTGGCCCTACCAGCTTCACGCTGTGTTGTTCTCGCTGCTGAGGTGAAAAGTTGTATGTCTCACACGAGACCAAAGTTTTTTACGTCTCGTATCTTTGAATCCCTCGCTACGCTCAGGATTCTAACCTAGAATCACTCGCTACGCTCGTGATTCAATAATAGAATCCTTCGCTTACTCGGGATTCAAAATCATCACTCGCAGCAAAAACCAACTTTGCTCTCTTGTTGAACAAATAACTATTTATACTACCGTAAAATGTTCCTGATTTGCTCCCCCATGGGTAACTATGCTCCATAGTGACTATTTCGTTTGTTACCTTATAAGTCAAGGTTAATGAAATATTTGCTTAAAAGAATCGATGTATACATCCAGCTACGAAGTAAATAAAAGCAATAGAATGATTTACAATACAGATTACCTCAATATAATCATGGAGCAAAATTACCCAGGGGGGAGCAAAGTAGGCACATTTTACGGTACGTACGTAAGTAGCAATTTCACCAAACGATGTTAACAACTTAACAGACGACTAGAGTCGTAACAGCTGTCAAAATGTATGAACTAACAGTCGATTAACATTGATTAACATTCATCATCGTACCTACTAAGAAATTGATACTAAGTCTGTTAGGGATCAAATCGCTCATTGAATTCAAAACGGACACATTCCAATAGTTATTTGTTCAACAAAAGAGCAAAGTTGGTTTTTGCTGCGAGTGATGATTTTGAATCCCGAGTAAGCGAAGGATTCTATTATTGAATCACGAGCGTAGCGAGTGATTCTAGGTTAGAATCCTGAGCGTAGCGAGAGATTCAAAGATACGAGACGTAACAAACTTTGGTCTCGTGTGAGACATACAACTTTTCACCTCAGCAGCGAGAACAACACAGCGTGAAGCTGGTAGGGCCAACGCAGGTCTTCCGTTGTGACCTTATTTTAATGATGTTTTTCTCTGTTCTGTTTTTTTCTTGTGTTCGTCGAATAAATGTTTCTATTTCTATTTCTATTTCTATTTATTTTAAATAACGACACGATCGCATATGCATCAATCACAAGCATTTTTGCAAAGTACTAATAAAATAAAAAGTGGAAAAAATAAACATGAAACAGATAAAACCTGTCACTCAACTTGATAATGCCGTAGTGCAAACACAACTTTATACAGCTTTATGTAGTCTGTGGCTTTAAAAAAACCTAACTAGGCCTTGTCTATGGCTATTGGCTATGGCGGACAAATTAACAGAAATTACATCGTCATTTACATTACATTACTTTTTTTTTTTAAGTACAATAATCCCGCTATTTTTGAAATGCGTTCTGAAACTGCCCCCGCGGTTTATGTCACGAAATTAAAGATTGTTAAAACGATAACAAAATTATGTAGATACATAACTTCTTATTTTTCATTAATTTTGTCTTCAAAACATTAAATAAAAAAAATGATTGTACCTACTGTATAAAATAGTTATAATAAACACATTTCAAAGTTTAACAGATAGTTTTATTTGCAATTTTACGGTTATGTGTGCATCCGAACGTGCGTTTCTTTTTGGGCCTACTATGCGTGAATTTGAAAATCGAACTTCGAATCAAGTTGTTTCTATCTCTCGCTTTTTTCTTATCGAAGTGAAAGTGACAGAACAAAGTGAAGTTCAATTTTTTCGAATGTTGTGAGTAGCCCCAGCACTGCTCACGGCATTTAAAAAAAATAATTAAAAAGCTACTTTGCCTCTCGCTCGCAGCAAAATTGAATTTTGCTCACTGTTTTTAAGCAGCAAAACCTGCTTGTTTGAGCTGCTGAGGTGAAAAATAATTTGCTCTTGCATTGAAAATCTTATATGAACAGCTTCTAATTTTAAAATGGAACACTGACTCATTTTGGAATGTGTCCGTTTTGCATTCAATGAACGAAATTATGGGCCAGTCAAAAACGACCTCAAACATCGCAAACGCGCATGTATCTACGATGTTTTATATGTTGTTAGGTCCCTTGAGACTAGTTAACACCCAAGTTCGCAACCCTTTAAACCCTGTAGCCATCGAAAAACTGCGAAATTTTGGCACCTGTTTCAGTTTTTTCGAAAAAATCTACCCTAACGAAGCGTTTTTGTCGTATCTTTCTCCAGTACTTTAATAAAGAAAACTAAATTTTCTATAATTTGAGCGTAAACTGAACACACAATGTCTATTGGTTGCGGAGATACAGCGAGTCAAAGATGGGCAATGTGTGTAATGCCTGCTCCTCAGACCCTGCTTAAAATGGTGGGTTCCAATAGCAAAAAAAGATGAATTAGGATCGTGCAGAAAGGATGGGCTCAAGTGCTCTATCCTATGTTTTATTTGCCCCGGGCAAAATTGTAACACCTATTAAAGTCCTAACAGATTTTGAGTTGGTGGATCGAAAATACCTCGAATTGGCTCGTGTAAATTACCAACACATGGCGGTGCGTCGCGCGTTTGCTTCGCGAACTTGGCTGACAGCTGCCGTGTGTCTAGATCTAGACGCATTGAGAGATGGTATCTCTTTTCGTTTTTCTCTCACGACAGACTATTTACCTTTCATCTAAAATACATACCTACTTTATTATTCTATTGGGTCGCTGTGTTAAACCATCTAGTACATGCTTTGCTTACACTGCTCAAGCGGCTATACATATCGTGCCGTAATCAGTTAATCGCTTTGTAAGTTTTGCCGACGCGGCGACGCGACGTGCGGCGCGGCATTACCGAGCATCCTGCACGGCATCCGCGCATCGCCGCCGTCATTTAAAGTTCAATAACAACCGCTAAACCAACCCGATATGATCAGGGCTGATGAAATATGAAAGAAACAGTCATTTTCGACTGTTTGTCCACCGTGCCGATAGAAAAGTTTTTCAATTACACGAATAATCGCCGTAATTACACTTTGACTTATAAAAGTAATAATTGTAATTACTTAAAGTAGCATCGGGTCACCTTGTCGCTATTCCGAGCCCAAATGAGAAATTAATGCCTGTTTTAGTTTTTACTTTACTTTATTACATATTTTCTTAGTACAGATAAGGGTACAAGGTAGGTAAAACTTTAATTTCTTGTAGGTTCTTGTCTGGTAGACTTGGCAAATCATCATAACATAACATAACTACGGACTTGTGACAAGATTGTACAATCGTAGTCGTACTTACCAGACTACCTATCAGAGGCTGATAGCTCAGAAAATACTTTTTCCAGGCTAATTAATCAAGTAATGTATAATTCAGTTGTTATAATTCTTGTTGCTATACTTGATCAATTGTCTAACTTGTAATGTATTGACATTGTATGTATTGTTACTCAAATAACTTCAACCTGCGGTGATCACTTCACCGCACTTCACATGGACCCTATAGTTTGTTAACCCCCTCTACCATAAAAAAAATATTACATACAGGACCAAATCGTATATGTAGGAGCCAATAAATAAATGTGGATGCTGTCCATCGACCATCCGTGCGATACCGGCGTGAACAATGATAAAAACATTTTCACAATAATTCTAGATGAAGGAGCCAATAGATAAATGTGGATGCTGTCCATCGACCATCCGTGCGATACCGGCGTGAACAATGATAAAAACATTTTCACAATAATTCTAGATGAAGGAGCCAATAGATAAATGTGGATGCTGTCCATCGACCATCCGTGCGATACCGGCGTGAACAATGATAAAAACATTTTCACAATAATTCTAGATGAAGGAGCCAATAGATAAATGTGGATGCTGTCCATCGACCATCCGTGCGATACCGGCGTGAACAATGATAAAAACATTTTCACAATAATTCTAGATGAAGGAGCCAATAGATAAATGTGGATGCTGTCCATCGACCATCCGTGCGATACCGGCGTGAACAATGATAAAAACATTTTCACAATAATTCTAGATGAAGGAGCCAATAGATAAATGTGGATGCTGTCCATCGACCATCCGTGCGATACCGGCGTGAACAATGATAAAAACATTTTCACAATAATTCTAGATGAAGGAGCCAATAGATAAATGTGGATGCTGTCCATCGACCATCCGTGCGATACCGGCGTGAACAATGATAAAAACATTTTCACAATAATTCTAGATGAAGGAGCCAATAGATAAATGTGGATGCTGTCCATCGACCATCCGTGCGATACCGGCGTGAACAATGATAAAAACATTTTCACAATAATTCTAGATGAAGGAGCCAATAGATAAATGTGGATGCTGTCCATCGACCATCCGTGCGATACCGGCGTGAACAATGATAAAAACATTTTCACAATAATTCTAGATGAAGGAGCCAATAGATAAATGTGGATGCTGTCCATCGACCATCCGTGCGATACCGGCGTGAACAATGATAAAAACATTTTCACAATAATTCTAGATGAAGGAGCCAATAGATAAATGTGGATGCTGTCCATCGACCATCCGTGCGATACCGGCGTGAACAATGATAAAAACATTTTCACAATAATTCTAGATGAAGGAGCCAATAGATAAATGTGGATGCCGTCCATCGACCATCCGTGCGATACCGGCGTTAACAATGATAAAAACATTTTTTAAATCAATCTAAATACTCGTAACACGTTGGTACTAATAGCAAAAAAAAATACAATTTGTACCTAATCAGTTTAAAATGCCAAATAACTTTTTCGATGATGATCTCAGCCGAATTCGATGTCACAGTTAAATCAATAATAGTAGATTTATCAACGAGAGTCTAAAAAATGCCATAAAGGACACGAGATGTTGAGTCATCTAAGCTAAGCGAGGGTGGCTATAGTTCGAGTGCCATTATAATTGTTTAGTATCGCGTTAAACACTCTACTTTTGAATTCAAGAAAAAAAATGACGTAATAGGTACGTAACATTACAATACTCGTATTTACACGTACAAAATTACAATATTTATTTCAACAAAGTTTCTTACTTTTCTTTGTAAAGTGACGCTTTTTAATCATTTAAAAAATGTTTTCAAGTTTGAATCTATTGGGTAAATATGCAAGCATACGAGGCTTGCATATTTACCCAATAGATTCAAACTTGAAAACATTTTTTTAAACTAATTGGACCATGCATAATAAAATGAATTCATCCGGTAATATAATTAAATAGGTTCATATTCGTAATATAATCGTGTTTCACGAAAAAATTTTTATGCAAAAGTTACATTTCTAATAGCATGAGTAGTAAATAGTAATATAGTTAGAGCGCGTGAGTAAAGCGCGAGTGCGTGGGCGACTACGCGAGCGCGACCACGCGACCACGCGACAGTCGCAGTCGCAGCTGCCGCGATCCGCGGCGCGAGTGGACGCGGGTCGGGCGCGGCCGCGCGCGACCTGTGTTTACCGCGCACACTGTAATTATACCAGCACAAACCTCGCATAATAATTGTTGGGAAAATTCGGACGTAATGAACGAGGGCGACTTTCTGACTTGTGGGAACTCGCCTATTGCCAATTAAATTAGACAACTGTTTAATTATAAATTAAATACCGATTTTTGTTACCGCTTATCCAGAGCTCCGGTCTAGCGAGCACGCAGGCCCGATCGTAGCCCCCTCGATTACGCCGCTATCGCACATAATACGATACGAATAAAAGTCATACACAACATATTTCAAGAAACGGAATGTTAACCTGTTTTGTAAACTGTACAACTCAGATAAGTACCTGTCACTTTTACGGTTTTAATTGGGCAATTAATTTAAAGAATTTTGACGCACTTTTACTAAAATTTGGGGGAAGTTTATATCAAGATTTTACTACAAATTACGGCCATTTCATAATAAGGTAGGTTTTTTAAATTACCTAAGGACCTTGATAAATTGGTGCAGCTAATAAACAAGGACAATAAAATACGTCCAAATCAATATGTTAGTAAGTAAGCAATAGAAGGGTAGGTGCTTTAGGTACCTAGGAAAGGTAAGGTGTAATAAAAAAACTATATGATCTGATCTGTATCATTTACCTAGTTCTGTCATCCAATAGAAGCGTAACAGATACGTTATATCTCGACAAAACAGCTTCGATTGGCTGTTTAACAAGGGGCACGTGGGTTGGTTTGGGTTTGTTTACATTTTGACGACGCGATAGCCTACAGTGTCCGGCCGCTATGAAGTCAATCCTGACACATCCTCTAGGGTTGTCTGTTACACGTTCTATCATTGTATCGATAAATTTCAGTCAAGCGTGAGTCGAGTTGAATGCAGTTCTCTACAGCTATAATAAAAAATATTCATCACTTGTATATGAAGGAAAATAAAAAAACATTAGAGATAACATTTATAGTCATTACTTCATTATGTAGTATCACTTTCCTAACCACCATCACTATCACTACTGGAATAGTTTGTATTAATTATTAACTCAAAGTTATCTAAAACACTGTCAATTTTAATGTCTCTGTTGTAATCGTCCCTTATTTTGGCTTTAATCTTATTTACTACCATTTCCCAGTTATTTTTAGTTACGTGATTACAGGCCTCTTCTAACAATTTCATCATTTTCGCTGTGGAAAATTGAGGTTCAGTATTTTGACGTGCCGCATATTCTTTAATTTGTGCCCATATCAATTCTATGGCGTTATACTCACAATGGTAAGGCAGTATACGAATGACTCGGTGGCCATGTTGCAGTGCTAGTTCATCAATGACGTATCGTTTTGTTTTCGGTCTGTGAATATCCATTAATCTAATTAAATCTCCTTTCAACATAGTCATACTTGTATCTACACCATTTTTTGAAGCCATGTAACGAGATGGGCTTTTTTCTCTGAATATGAAGGTTGCTTGTCAAGTAACATGGAGTGGTAAGGTGCATTATCCATTATAATAACAGATGGCTCAGAAAGGTTAGTCAGCATATTAGTGAACCATTGCGTAAACTTTTCACCATCCATGTCTTCATAGTAGTCACCGGTGGATTTAGACGGAAAGGCCAATAAGCTGTTGTCGATGAAACCTCTGGCATTGCCAGCATGACATATTATTACTCTGGCTCCTTTTCCGGTTGGGACTTTGGATGTCGATGCCGCCGTATCGTCCGTCCACGAACGACCAACAGTGTGATTGGCATTTAACCACGTTTCGTCCAAAAAAACGACATTATCCCAATCTTCTATGGTTTTTGTCTCGCGTAAAAAATCCATCCTTTTCATGGCAATATCGGATCGTTCCATTAGCACCTTTCGTTTGTCGCATTGTTTTTATCGGAATCCAATGATTTTTAATATCTTTGACAACGATTTTTCTGATCCGGAAAATAAGCCAGCTTCCTTTAATGCCTGCACTAACTTTACGTGAGTTGGGTACTCTTTACGTGAGTAATATTTGTAAATATGCCTACGGATAGCGTCAACGTCAAAATTATCTATATCGGTACGTTTCGCTCTTTTTTCTTTTTGGGAGAATGTAGAACGTTATCTTCCATGCCAGTCTCACCCAATTTTTCTTTTGTGATTTTTTGATAGTTTCTTTGCTGATATCGAGAGCATCTGCAACTCGATCCAACACCGAAGTCACGGGCAATATCGGTCCGCCCGCCGTTTTGAGCTTCTCGTTCAAAATAGTTAGGAACACGTATGACAATCTCACGAGACTGACTGTCAAGAACGAATTTCTTCGATCGTTTTGGCATTTTAGCAAGTCCAGATAGTAAGTGTTTTCGAATTCCAAGATAACAAGCAAGGGGTCAGGGGGTGAAACAGTATCTATAGGCAAAACCAATCACAAAATTATCAACCGTTGGAACTGATGTCAAGGCAATACAAATTGTTTTATTATTTTGACGTTCTATGTAATTGATTGACAGGAAATATGGAGAACGCGAAAACAAATTTGCATTCAAATACAAAAAGTTTTCTCTAGGTAGATAGATACCTACCTTGAAAAACGTTCTGTTTATAGAGGTTACTAATAAAGAAACGTACGCATTTATTCAAATAATACCTCTTTATAATATTGGTGTTAATGAAATAGAATATTACCTACGATTAATGTTAATATTATCAAAAAAAAAAATTTATTTATGCATATATTATTGACAATATTTTTGCTATACGAACTTTTTAACGCGAATCGATATACGTATTGTGTGCTATTATTGCCACTCACTATTCTGTCACACGCAACAAGCAAGTCTAACATTTTTCTCCTGTGGTTCAAATTGTCAATAATCAGGAACTTCATAGTTGTGCCACGTGTCGGGATTGACTTCACAACGGCCGGGCACTGTAGTTGGTAGTGACCCCGCCTACGAAGCTAGCGGTCCCGGGTTCGATTCCCGGTACGGGCAAATATTAGTGTGATGAGCAAGAGTATTTGTTTCTGAGTCTTGGATGTTTTCTATGTATTTATGTATATATTTCTCTATACAAGTATTTATATCGTTGTCAAGTACCCATAGTACAAGCCTAGAGACATTGTAATTATGCACTTTCCCACGCGTTCTACTTCAAACCAGTCGTGAAAGCACTTACTGAACGCTGAAATAGGAGTCGACAAAATAGCCATTTTAAAGGCCTCCACTGCTACTTTCGGCTTCTGACCATGTAAATAATTTTTAATTTTGAGAATGAGAAAAAGTCATTGAGTGTTTAATCAGGGCTGTTTGGGAATGGCGCAGTAGGTAGTTCGACTTTTTTATCGTCAGATACTAGGTTGTTTTCCGTTCCGAGCAATAGCCTGGCATTGTCATGTTGAACAATGATGCGGCGATTAGGGTTTTTCAAATCAGTAGGAGCGCAGGCATAAGGGTATTCTTTGATTTTGTGTAGAGTTTCTCAAAAGACTGGTAAATGAAATCAAATAATATTCTTGAATTGAATCTTTAAGTTGCCTTGTATATTTGCAGGAACGTTACTCACACATAAAAGCCAAATGAAATGACCATTTAGCTTTTGTCTGAAACTAAAAAGTCCATTTAGAACCCTTAAAAATGAGGTGCCATTTAATTCCTGGATTATCTATTTACGAGTATTACCACCACACGGCGAATCGTAATCGCACGGTTCGGTCTTCATGATGTTATTATGAGGAATAGAAAAAAAAGAAAAAGCTGACATCCCCTCTGAATACGAAGTTGATTTACATTAAAGTTGCATTTTTAATAAAAGCCTAATGTAGGTACCTACAGTCGAAGACATAAATTGATGAACAGATCCAAATTTTCAAAACACCTGCACAATGTAAAGTTCCATATGTCGCTGAACAAATTGTTGATCAAATCTATGTGAACATTGCAGAATGTCAAATGTTAGTAAACAATATTTTATCAAAAGTTGCTGGACTTTAACGCTGAGAGAAAAGGACAGCTATTTAACACTGCTATAGCTCTCTCCTTTACGCTCGCCGTAAATGAACTGCATTGCAATGTTATAATACTAACCCCCTGATTATTAAAACAAGGGGTTTCAGATAGAGAGTACAGAAATATGAGGTCAAGGTGGGCTAAAACTACAATAGACAACTTCACAAAATTGACCCATCACTGGCTCTGTCACTTCTGGTAGCGCCACGCAGCGAATGAAAGCGCTGGAACTGCTACTGAGCTAAACGCTTTATATTGGACACAGACATTCATACAGCGGTAATGAAAAGCGTTTTTAAAATAGGTAACAGAATAATTATTAAGTATAAATATCAGTGTTGAAATAACGTCCAGCTAATTTTGGACTTCTTCGTGGAATTTTAGCGTATAGTGACTTTTGGATTATTTCATCAAGTTTAAGTGTCCAGCGACTTTTGGCGTTAATTAAGTTATGCTAGTGTTTAGGGACTTTTGAACGTTCATGACGAACATGGAGTTTTGAACATACCTTTGTATAGTAGGAACTATTTAAAATCACGATTCCTACTTGCGAACTTATCCGCGATGAATGGCATTGTTATCTTTTGTTAAACGCAACCGCTAACTACCTGTATAACATGAAATGCATCAATAACAAAAAAAATAATATGAATTACAACTTTACCGTCTTACGAATAAGGTTCAAATTGGAATAGGACACACTTCACATAGATCCTTTTGGAAATGACATATAATAAGGACCACCGGGTCGAGCATTTAGCATTTTTATAAAAATATCACCTGTAACAAACATAGACAGACATGTCTATGCTATGACAATATGAACCTTATTTTTGAAGGAATACTATTGTTATTCATACGATATCTTTTGTTATTTATGATATTTATTTTGCACAGGTAATTAACGGTTGGGTTTACAAAGGATAACAATGCCATTGTTCGGGCAGTTAAGCTCTCAAGTGGGAATCGTGATTTTAAATAGTTCCTACTATATATTAACACATGGAGAGTTCTCGTGTACAGTTAATTTCGTAGCTTTATTTTGTTTAGCGACTTATGTCTTTGACTGTACATGTTGCACAACATTTTTTTAATCTATACCATAAACTATATTACTATATTACTATCAAAAAATTACTTTACTCGGTGACGATACGAAAGTCAAGTCCTAGGTAAATAGACGGCGCTGATATCAATCGCCATAAACATTTTCGGGATGATGATACGAGAGCGACACTGAAAGTTTTTAGAACTTATTGCCACTTGTAAACAGGGGGGTTATTATGCCATAGTTATGCAATTTTGTTTACGCTGAGAGAAAAGGACAGAGCTATATAACTGCCATAGCTCTGTCCCTTACACTCACCGTAACATGAACTGCATAGTTATGTCATAATAACCCCCCGGTATACTTAACAAAAAGTTTTATTTTAAAAAACGAAACTGCCAATTCATTTGTTATTTTTATTAGTTTTACGATTTGGCGGCAAATTGAAAATGGTCTGTGTCACGTCAGCATGAATTAAACGCGAGTTTCGCGCAATGATTTATTATGACCAGCGTCGCTATGCCACACTCGCAATCTCAATTGGCTTCAGAGCGGAACAATTGTTTTCATTTTGTATGCAGACTAGGCTCCGATTTTCAAAATGAAAACAATTGCGATTGCGAGTGCGTTAAGCAATAAACCCCTCAGAACTTTTGATGTCATTTGAGTCAACAAGAAAGTTATCAATTATCATAGACTTCGATTGGCCTTTTACAATGAAACACCATCTCGTGCCACCGTGTATAACTGGTTTAATGAGTTTAAACGTGGTCGCACTGATCTGATCGATGATCTACGTGAGGGACGGCCTTCTACGGCCACGACTGAAGATAACATCAGTGCGGCTAGCACAAATTGCCCGCGACTTGTTTGTCGCTCGGATCTCCCTTTTTATCTAGTCAGTAAAGATAGAGACGCACTGAACGACAAGCAAACAAATACAACTTGTGCTACCAATGCAGTGTTGTGCGGCGTATGATAGAGACTGACAAAAGAGTGACCTACCAGCAGATTCGGACAAGCTTAGGCATCAGTATGAATCAAGTCCACAAAATCCTCCATGGAAATGAACATTTAGCGGTCAGGAAGCTTAATGCCCGGTGGATAGGTACCTCATAATTTGACCGAGGCGCGAGGCCTAAAAACTCCGTCATGTTGATTGGTGCCGTGAAATGGTTCAAAGATTTAACGGATGTGACTCAAATGCTGTGTTCGAAATAGGTACTTACGGGTGACGAAAGCTGGATATAGGTACCTACTGTTATGATCCCGAAACCAAAAGACAGTGGAGATTTCGTTCCGAGGAGTTGCCAACTAAAGTGAAGAGAGGTTAAGAAAGATGATGGCCTCGTTCTTCGTAAGGATAGGTCTTTACAGTAGAACACAACCTATGTGGCGTGTCGTGAATCTTCGTTCGAACAACGATTTCTTACTTGTCTTGGAAAAATTTCGGGAGAAACGACCCCGCAGTAGGATCCTCTTTCACCACGACAACGCCTCGTCGCACACCGCCAGGCGAAAGATCGACCATTGGGCGACGTCACACGTGGAATTACTGGGCCACCCACCACATAGCCCGACGTAGCACGTTGCGATTTTTATTTATTCCTGAAAATAAAAGAAAAACATCGAGGAAAACGATTTATGGACGCCGAGGCAGCAGTGGCTGCGTTTCAAAAGGCAGTCGAAACTACCCCTAAGGACGAGTGGGCAAAGTGCTTTAACTCAGTGTTTCTCAGTGTATGTATTGAAGTGAATGGACACTTTTTTGAAAATATACATATAATAAAACTAATAACTTGCTATAGGTAAAACACTTAAGTGAAGGACCTCTTGCATGTACAGTCGGTTTTATAAATGTGTACCTACAGTTTAGTCCCTACCTTGTCAGTTTAAACGGTGTGACAATTCATGTATGGCAGTTTATGACATTAACCCTTAAATGCATAGCGTTTTGAAAGTCGAACGCGTCTTTAAAGTTCATTTCCAAATTTGAATTTTGACAAAGCATCAAATCTTACTGCATAAATTCTAAGATTGAAATTTGCTTAAAATGTACGTTTGAAATTGAGCTTTAAAATACAAGGTGTTACAAAAATACCCGTAAAGCCGAAAGGGGGTTAAATGGTGCCTCATAATAAGTCCATTTACAATATTTGAGAATCGTACTATTACCGTATGACTTACCGGCAAAATAAATAAAACCATTATTGTTTTCATTGATGTGCAAACCCTATTTCAGTAAAATTAAAGAGTAAACTACGCAGAATGTTTATGTACATTTTTACCTAATTCGTGAAACCATCAAGAGACATACTAACAAAATGTACAGAATTCGATTAGATAAATATTACAAGTCGAGTTTTGGAAGATTCTAAAAGACCTAACCTAACGAAGAAACCTAAACTAACACTTACTTTTTCTTAATGAACGTCAAATTTACAGGAGCGGCTCAAAGTGAGCTTCGCCTTGTTCAATGCACAACCTCGCTCGGGATAAGGCTTTGAAACCATTAAAGTTGACAATTATTAAATTGGTAGGTAGGCCACTCTGTTAAAATAATCTATGCTAACTCCGGTTCCCTGACATGACAGCTTACTAGGGTTGACAATATTTTTGGCTTTGATGATTTATTATATTTTTTACGGGGTATTTTGTAACACGTTGTATACGATGTCAATATACATCATTATGCATTTAAGGGTTAAATAGACGTGGTACTAAAGCGTACACATATTTATGAACTCGACTGTACCTACCTACGTACCTAGTTGTGACACATGTATATACCGTTCGACATTCTATATTTGAAAGTTGACGTAAATTCCAAATTAGTTTTGTGTACAACTAAGTACATGCAAGAGGTCCTATACTTAAGTTTTTTACCTATTAGTTTGCTCACTTTTTGATTTTCTAAGAAATTTCAGTTTGACCCTCGTGTGCTCGTAGGTACATTCACGTTAATTGCTCGATAGAAGGTAAAAGTTCGTGCACGGGGAACTGAATAAACCACTTAATCAGAAAACAAAATGTTGTGTTCTTTTCTTAAACGATAATTGTACCTACCGGTCGCTCGGTGCACCATTAGTACCTACCTACTGTGTATTCTGAAAAGTGGAAACAGTTATTGTATGTCGTGCCACATAGCGTCAATAGCTGGGAACTACTTTTAATTTTAACTGTGAACCTACACACATTTACAGCATGTGAATTACATCCATCGGGTAACAAACCGCGACTAAGTGCGACCGATCGTTTCCGCCCTGGACTTAGATGCAGTAAAGATCATAGACACGCCACTATAAAACTTTAGGTAATAATAATAAATCTTTTACACAGCAGTCGTTACAGACCTTCCCATATGACACCTGTTGATTCCAGTTAAGGCGAGTCCGCTGCGACGAAACTTGACTATAACTAAAATTTGCGCTTTAAAGATTAATATTTCATAAACGAATCCCTTAATCTAAAAGCTAATTTTTTAAATACCTACCTATCCAACGACACCCCCAACTATGAGGTAAACGAGAAAAAACAATACATCCCCGCGTAGGGTAGGTACACAAAAAATATATTTATTCAAGATTTTATTTTACCACTTTGTTGGCGGGACTAATAGGTATGTATACCTAGGTATTCATGCCAAATTACAGCTTTCTAATTTTACCACTTTGTTGGCGTGACTAATATGTATAGGTATTCATGCCAAATTACAGCTTTCTAATTTTACAACTTTGTTGGCGTGACTAATAAGTATGTATATTCATGCCAAATTACAGCTTTCTAGCTCTAAGGGTCTCTGAGCTAGGCTGCGGACGGACATGGCGAAACTATAAGGGTTCGTAGCTTGACTACGGAACCCTAAAAAACCTATTCCATATCTCTAATAAAACATAAGCAGTGCCTGGTTTTGGTATTGACTTCAAACCACCACGTTGCTTAGAAAGTAATTGTATGGGTATTTTAAACTAGCTTTCAACTGCGAATCCGGTTGCTGAAGAGTCATTTTCAATTCTCATACTCTTGAAATGTTACTTTAGTCTCTTCACATCGAGACTAAAGCTCCTTATTAGTATCTAAGGGACTAAAGTTTTTTTTTTAATTTACTTTGGAAACCCCTAAACAACCAATCACGGTGTTTGTAAATGGAGGATTATCGCCATTTTTTGTGATCGTGTATAGGTACTTAGACAATTTTTAGGGCGTGGAAATAACCTTGAAATGCCAACTGTGCAATTATTATTTTTAAAGATTTAATTTCGTGAAACACGATTAATATTACGAATATCAATCTATTTAATTTGATTATGTTAAGGATGAATTCATTTTATTATGCATGGTCGAATTATAGACCAGGGTAGAAGCCTTTAAAAATAATAAAAAGTGAAAAAAAATAATAGTAGGATGAAACCCATTGGAAAAGGAGGGAAATATTATAAAAATGAAAGGAAAAATAATTTACGGGCGATCTGAGGTCGGGAAGGGGATGGGGGTGAGTTTTTAAGGGTAAAAAACGGTTTTTCTCAATTTCCGGCAAAACTAAAAGTCCTATCGAAAAAAGTCAAATGGCAAAGTTGTAGGTAATAAAAAGATCTAAAACTTTTGTATTTACACTTTTTTCACATAACCTCAAAATTTATGTGAAAAATCCAAAAAACCAAGTTTTTGGTTTTTTATTTTTATCTTTTACAAATTTTTGTTTTTTTTTTAACGAAATTTGGTGAAAACTTACCTTTTTATGTCCCAAATATGCTGTAATTTATTTGATTAAAAATATTTATTTTTTTACTTTATTTTGAATTAATATCGAAAAAACACCCTAATTTTCAATCGAAAATTCACCCGTCAAAATATCAGCTTTTTTCAAAAAGTTGGTATGGTTTCTGTTCGTTGAAATCTCTACTTTCCGATGGTGAAAAAAAATATATATGTTAGTACAGTAAATCTTCTCAGAAAATGCAATCATCCATACTGATAATCTGAAAAGACAAAATCGAATTAATAATGCCTTCACTATTTTATCGTGAATAAAATCCCATGAAAAAAAAAAAATTAAAGAAATAAATGTCAAAATGTATAAAAAATATATTATTATTATAAATCTATTAAAAATGTATAAAATATATATGGAAATCGGCCAAAAGTTTGTTATTAAAAATATATCGAATACTGGTTAGGCTAACGGTTGTAACAGCTGCTACGAAATATATAGTATATAATAGTAGGTATGTATGTAGTACGACCCAGACCCGCCTAGCCCCTTCCCCACTTCTCCACGAAATACCTTTTGATGGGCTACAATTTTTCGTAGGTCACTCAGGTATATCTACACAGGTATATATAATTTATCTTAAAATAGTTATAAATAGGCATCTACGCATATAATATATTTATTATTATATATATATACACGGTATTTCGTGGAGAAGTGGGGAAGGGGCTAGGCGGGTCTGGGTCTTACTCATACATACCTACTATTATATACTATATATTTCGTAGCAGCTGTTACAACCGTTAGCCTAACCAGTATTCGATATATTTTTAATAACAAACTTTTGGCCGATTTCCATATATATTTTATACATTTTTAATAGATTTATAATAATAATATATTTTTTATACATTTTGACATTTATTTCTTTAATAATTTTTTTTTTTATGGGAGTTTATTCACGATAAAATAGTGAAGGCATTATTAATTCGATTTTGTCTTTTCAGATTATCAGTATGGGTGATTGCATTTTCTGAGAAGATGTACTGTACTAACATATATATTTTTTTTCACCATCGGAAAGTAGAGATTTCAACGAACAGAAACCATACCAACTTTTTGAAAAAAGCTGATATTTTGACGGGTGAATTTTCGATTGAAAATTAGGGTGTTTTTTCGATATTAATTCAAAATAAGGTAAAAAAATAAATATTTTTAATCAAATAAATTACAGCATATTTGGGACATACAAAGGTAAGTTTCCACCAAATTTCGTTAAAAATAATTTTTTTTTGTAAAAGATAAAAATAAAAAACCAAAAACTTGGTTTTTTGGATTTTTCACATAAATTTTGAGGTTATGTGAAAAAAGTGTAAATACAAAAGTTTTAGATCTTTTTATTACCTACAACTTTGCCATTTGACTTTTTTCGATAGGACTTTTAGTTTTGCCGGAAATCGAGAAAAACCGTTTTTTACCCTTAAAAACTCACCCCCATCCCCTTCCCGACCTCAGATCGCCCGTAAATTATTTTACCTTTTATTTTTATAATATTCCCCTCCTTTTCTAATGGGTTTCATCCTACTATTTTTTTTTTTGGTTTTAAAAATTATCGACCCTGGTCTATTAGTTTTAAAATAGTTTTCAAGTGTGAACCTGTTGACTAAATACCTAAGGCACATAAAGCGTCACTTTACAAAAAAATATATGACAAAACAGTTTTCATGAAGTCTGCTGAATGAGTATTACGAATGATCGGTTAGATGAGTATGCCGCAAGCCGCAAACGCACTGAGAGGAGGCGGCGCGTTCCTTAACCAAGCGTGTCCATAGCCTGGCGCGTGCCTCCGCGCTGCCTCCGCTCTTGTGCGTTCGCGGTTTTATTGGTAATCGTGTTCGACGGCATTAAGTCCGCCATTTGTACTTTTTTTTGTTTGTACAATGAAGTTTAGTAATTATAAATATTTACTTTTAGTGCAAATTATGTAGTTGTAGGTACTTATAATAGTACCTACCTACAAGTAGTATTATGGTGAATTCACGTTCCACCATGCCGAAGCCGGTCCCGGCCCAGCGCATCATAATGTGAATCCACCTTTATGCGTGACCGCTGGCTAATAGAGTGTTCAAGTGATTGACCGCCTGCCTGATTGAGTATTATGAGCGCCAGTTGGCTTTCGTACACCAAACGCACTTGCATCCTAATGTTATTCCGTGGATGCTTGGGACAACGTGGGTACCTACTTGGAACAGTGTGGGTACTGTGTACGTTTAGAAGTTACGCTGGCAACAGTTCTTAAGTCCATCAATTACCGTAATGCGATTGACGACAATTCATAATTATGTGCTAAGGCAGTAAAATAAAATACTTTTTGTAGATTAAAATCTGCTGATTACAGTAAAAATCATTTTGATTTTTTTTATGCGGTAGTCTTTTTACATTTAGGAAAAACAGTTAAAATAGTTGACTTGTGAATGTTAGGAATACACCATAGTGCCCTTAGTCCATTTATTACCATAGGAATTGAAAAAAATATACAACTGTCATGTCCCTTTTTTATCTGTCTGACGGATTACTTGATTCTAACGACACGGTTTCGAATCTCGTAATACTATTGTTTTGATATATATATATATATATATGTGCTAACAAATTAGTCCCGGATATTTTAAGAGATAATACATTACATTAAAACAATAAACTTTTAACTGTAATTAAGGAACCTTTTAATTTTCCGAACAAAAATATAAATTATAATTAATCTTTAAAATAATCACCCCTATTATGTACCTGTCAAGATGTTTAACACTGTTTGTCAAAAGTTGTTTTTCGTAAATTTCATTATGATTCGGCGGGAAAACTGTAGGTTATTATTATTAAATAGATACTAGCGTCTGAATGATAGTTTAAAGAGGTTCTAGAATGTGTAAAGAGCTCTCATTTAATTATCTTATTAACAGGGTGTTTTAACGTAGCAAATTTGTTTCCTAGTTTTCTCCAAAAAAACATAAGAAAACCTATGATGTTTCATACTTAAATATACTCCGAGAACCGAGTACTATCAGCTGTAAAAATATGCGTGACTAATTTGTAAGCACCTTATAATATAGAAAGAAACTCAAAGTAGATGCAAAGCAGTAAACGCAAAATAACAAATTGGCGAACGAGCGGCAACGAATGGTTGACAAGTGACAGACAGACAGGTCAGCTCTGTTTCTGTTTAAAAATACTTTTTTGATTTTATATCATGCTAAGATCACAACATCAGTATTCCTAACTTTGTATATACGGTTTCTTTAATGATTATTTCTTTATTAAATTATTAATGACGAATTTAAGTTAAATAAAGAAATACCGAGAAATACGGATAGTCTAATTTTTATTATAAACGCGAAAAAACAATAATGCATTTTTTTTCAATGTTGTCAAATCCTCTGTAACTCACACTGTCCCATGTTCCCACGTTGTCCCAAGTAGTTACTGTTGGACGACACGTTAGTCTAGTTGGTAGTGATCCTGCCTTCGAAGCTAGCGGTCACGGATTCAAATCCCGGTAAGGGCACATATTTGTGATGAGCTCGAATATTTGTTCCTGAGTATTTCTGTAAGTATGTATTGGTCTATTTATAAGTAAGATAAAGTATAAGTCTAGACCAGATGTAATGCTGTTTGTAAGTAATTATATTTTTTCAATATTTTGCGTATTTTTATATAATTATTCCAATTGTTTTAAAACAATACTGTAATGGTTCTTCTTCGTCTTATAACAGAACTGGTATTACCATGAGCGCTTACTCTATAGGCAGCATCCTAATATTCCAAATGTTGTTAATGAAAACATAATAAGCAGTTTATTTCTATTACGCGAGTATTTTTTATTTATCAAACTTTTTTTCCTACAAACACCCCACATCAGCGCGAACTCGCCGCTTTTGAGACCGGAGGGGCTATTGCTTAACGCACTCGCAATCACAATTGTTTTCATTTTGAAAATCGAAGGCTTGTCTGCAAACAAAATGAAAACAATTGACAACATTTCATTTTGGTGCCACCTGCAAATTACTATAGGAATCGAAAGGGTTTTGCCTCCTGAACACGGCAAAATATTTATTTAGATTTATTTTACTTTATTTACAAAATTACAATTAAGTTAATAAAAATATCGAGTTTTACCAATACTATGCCTGAATAGATATAATACCATTGCCTTTTTCACGAGAAAAAAAGCTGTCATACTTCAAATTTGACTTTGACACTATTGACAGATGGATAGATACTTAGGGCCACTTGCACGCAGAATTTAACCCTGGGTTAAGGCACTAACTCGAGTAAGGCCCACTTGCGCGGACCAGAGTTAGCCCTTAAGCCAGAGTTAAGCGTCTACTTTTGTACGTGGTTTGCCGCCTAACCTCGGGTTAAGACGCTAACTCTGGTCCACGCAAGTGGGCCTTAGTAGACGTTAGATTCATACGAAAACTGTCATTTTAACTCGAGTTAGGCGGACTTGCGCGGACCAGAGTTAGCCCTTAACCCAGAGTTAAGCGTCTACTTTTGTACGTGGTTTGCCGCCTAACCTCGGGTTAAGACGCTAACTCTGGTCCACGCAAGTGGGCGTTAGTGTCTTAACCCAGTGTTAAACTTTACGTGCAAGTGGCCCTTAGGCGGACTTGCGCGGACCAGAGTTAGCCCTTAACTCAGAGTTAAGCGTCTACTTTTGTACGTGGTTTGCCGCCTAACCTCGGGTTAAGGCGCTAACTCTGGTCCACGCAAGTGGGCCTTAGAGAATTATCGGTTGACATGATACTTTTTTATATACAGATTGGACTAACGTAATAATGTCCATTGTGCCGTAGAAATGAAGTTACGCCCTTTTAGAATAAGTACATCTTAATAAATTAATAATAAAATAATTATTCATTCTAGAGAAAATTTAAAACTATTAGTGTCTTCCTCCTTCCAAACTCTTATTCGTTTCATAGATACTTCTATGAAACGAATAAAATTAAAGTCTTGAAAATATGAAATCTTGTCAATTGTTCAGCTTTGAAGCCAATTGAGATTGCAAGTGCGTTAGGCAATAGCGACGCAGGTACACACTTTAGATAGGTAAACTAAGCCACATTTTAACCTGTTTAGGTCGGTAAGTTAAGTCTTACAGTCCTACTTTTGCGACTATATGAAGTGATCTTAATTCTTAGCATATTCATGACTAGATACTCTCATAAATAGCATTGTTCTTCAGGTAGGTAAGTATTGTTTTAATGTTAACACGCATCTATAATACTTAAAAAGCATTACTTAAAAAGTTCTGAGCCATCTCCACAACCATTACCACGGACAGACGAAGGCGATAGAATTACCGGCCACTGAATAATTTGATAGGGGAAATGATTGATATGACAATCACACGTAATCAGAATCGTGTAGGGGCGATTAGAGCCCCGGGCTGTATCCCTAACCATTTACGTCCAACACTGATACATCCATCCTTGTCTAACATATTATGAAGTGCGATAACGGCAAATCTGACTGAAACACCGATCATTAAACATGAAGCGGCGTTATTACCAACGAGGACACTTAGTTATATGAAAGCATTTGAAACGTTGAATACTTTGTCCCTCTCACTCGTCAATAGCAACCATTATTAGGAATAAGAACAACTTAACGTGGAGCCTCGATTCCGTAAGCAGAGCTGGCGCCAGCAAACATGTTAGGCACTAATGGTTGTCTCTCTTCGTATAATTATAATAATAACTCGCTCATCCAAGAGAATAATACAATAACGCAATTGCTATTTTACGATTTTACAGGAAAGCAACTTAAAGATTTTAAACCATGCAAGTATTTTTTCTGTAAAACGTACGAAAAAAAAGTACCTAATTTTATTTTACAAAATCTACCAAAGTTTGATAAAGCAAAAAAATATGCTGGAAAGGATATTTATAAAAACGTTAACAAAATAAAAAATGACTTAAGGTCAGGTGGGGCAAGGGGAACTAATGGGAAAGGGAAACACTAGTTGAAATATCAAAAACTAAGCCGCAGCGTTGTAATTACTCCATAGACGAAGCAGTAGGTACAGTCAAAGACATAAGTCGCTAAACAAAATAAAGCTACGAAATTAACTGTACACGAGAACTCTCCATGTGTTAATATACAAAGGTATGTTCAAAACTCCATGTTCGTCATGAACGTTCAAAAGTCCCTAAACACTAGCATAACTTAATTAACGCCAAAAGTCGCTGGACACTTAAACTTGATGAAATAATCCAAAAGTCACTATACGCTAAAATTCCACGAAGAAGTCCAAAATTAGCTGGACGTTATTTCAACACTGATATTTATACTTAATAATTATTCTGTTACCTATTTTAAAAACGCTTTTCATTACCGCTGTATGAATGTCTGTGTCCAATATAAAGCGTTTAGCTCAGTAGCAGTTCCAGCGCTTTCATTCGCTGCGTGGCGCTACCAGAAGTGACAGAGCCAGTGATGGGTCAATTTTGTGAAGTTGTCTATTGTAGTTTTAGCCCACCTTGACCTCATATTTCTGTACTCTCTATCTGAAACCCCTTGTTTTAATAATCAGGGGGTTAGTATTATAACATTGCAATGCAGTTCATTTACGGCGAGCGTAAAGGAGAGAGCTATAGCAGTGTTAAATAGCTGTCCTTTTCTCTCAGCGTTAAAGTCCAGCAACTTTTGATAAAATATTGTTTACTAACATTTGACATTCTGCAATGTTCACATAGATTTGATCAACAATTTGTTCAGCGACATATGAAACTTTACATTGTGCAGGTGTTTTGAAAATTTGGATCTGTTCATCAATTTATGTCTTCGACTGTACCTACCTACCTAACTGAGATTTACTTCCAAAAAAATAACACAGTTGACGTTATGACAAGTGAACGTGCGAATGTGACAAAAACATTAATCTAGTTGGCAAACAACGAAACCACGCGTTCGACGTAGATTATTTGGATACTGATTGATTTATGTGATAAAAAGTCTGGTAACAAGTCCGCAAATGTCCGTAAGTATTGTTTTATAGATATATTTTATTTGTACCTATGCATATATATTTTTGCTGAATATGCTATAAATATTAAATTTTAATGTGATTTGTAACATAACCTACAAATGCATAAGTGGGGTAAGCGAAACTATCATGCTCGGGTTAAGGGGGACATAATTATGTTTTCACCTCAGCAGCTCAAACAAGCAGGTTTTGCTGCTTAAAAACAGTGAGCAAAATTCAATTTTGCTGCGAGCGAGAGGCAAAGTAGCTTTTTAATTTTATTTTTTAAATGCCGTGAGCAGTGCTGGGGCTACTCACAACATTCGAAAAAATTTAACTTCACTTTGTTCTGTCACTTTCACTTCTATAGGAAAAAAGCGAGAGATAGAAACAACTTGATTCGAAGTTCGATTTTCAAATTCCACACATAGTAGGCCCAAAAAGAAACGCACGTTCGGATGCACACATAACCGTAAAATTGCAAATAAAACTATCTGTTAAAGTTTGAAATGTGTTTATTATAACTATTTTATACAGTAGGTACAATAAAAAAAAATATTTAATGTTTTGAAGACAAAATTAATGAAAAATAAGAAGTTTATCATGTATCTACATAATTTTGTCATCGTTTTAACAATCTTTAATTTCATGACATAAACCGCGGGGGCAGTTTCAGAACGCATTTCAAAAATACCGGGACTATTGTACTTAAAAAAAAAAGTAATGTAATATAAATGACGATGTATTTTTTGCTAATTTGTCCGCCATAGCCAATAGCCATAGACAAGGCCTAGTTAGGTTTTTTTTAAAGCCACAGACTACATAAAGCTGTATAAAGTTGTGTTTGTGTATACGGCATTATCAAGTTGAGTGACAGGTTTTATCTGTTTCATGTATATTTTTTCCACTTTTTATTTCATTAGTATTTTGCAAAAATGCTTGTGATTGATGCATAATATGCGATCGTGTCGTTATTTAGTCGTGTATTCACCAAATGGTCACAACGGAAGACCTGCGTTGGCCCTACCTGCTTCACGCTGTGTTGTTCTCGCTGCTGAGGTGAAAAGTTGTATGTCTCACACGAGACCAAAGTTTTTTACGTCTCGTATCTTTGAATCCCTCGCTACGCTCAGGATTCTAACCTAGAATCACTCGCTACGCTCGTGATTCAATAATAGAATCCTTCGCTTACTCGGGATTCAAAATCATCACTCGCAGCAAAAACCAACTTTGCTCTCTTGTTGAACAAATAACTATTTCACGCCACTGCTCGGAAATATGGCCAAAGAAGGATCGAAATCAGAATAGAAAGTTGCTCTTAGTAGTACAACACAAAAACAGTCCAACAATGTTGAGTTGCAAAGTAAAATGGAGTGTTTTTAGACCAGTTTACTTTCTACTCTGCTATTGGTCGGTTATTTATGACATTAGTAACTCGTTCGGAAATAAATAAAAAAATGTTTGACAAATATGATATTAGAACGTTTAATTAAAAAATTAAAACGTCAAATCCGCTCAGTGAAAGTGTATTTTTGCGATTGTAAACGTGTTTTTATGTAAGTTTTTAAGGCGTACGTGAAAAACGCCTTTGCATCTTTAAATAAGGTAAAAATTAAAAAAGTTAAAAAGGCGGGAATGAAAATTACTTCTGTTCTTTTAATTGGAAACAAACGCTAAACTTTTGAACTTTTGATTGGAAATTTGTACGATATTCAACAAAAATGAGTGATACAAGTACAACCGGCCGAAATGACACAAAATACTAATATAAATGTCCCGGGAAAAAACATTTCCTTGTCATTCAGCAACTGTCCTAATGCTAATATCAATATTACTTTTAATTAAACTGTGTATTATGTCCTAACCTGTTTTATTTCCTTACATTAGGCGTGAAAAGCACATAGTATTGCCTCGGTAGAAAGTGCAATAGATGGACTCGTATCTTCGCGGTCCTCACCTGCGGCTCGGCCCGCGAACTAACTCGTCCATCTATTGCTTACTTTCTGTACCTGGGCTACAATGTACTATTCTCTTTCTCGACGTCAGAACTAACAAGCATTTTGAGACAGGAATATTTTATACAACGTAGAAATAGCTTCCTACAGTGCTACAGTCTCTTGAATCGGTACCGTAAAACTACACAACTATGGTCCTAGCCTGTAACAATAGTCCAATTTTCCTCATTACATTAATCTAAAGTATGATACCTTACGGCTATTATTGCTGGGTATATGTACAGTTTAGCCTAAAATCGATTGCTCTAAACTCAAGCTAGAGCTAAAGCTATCATATTTTTAGAATAAAGCTGCGACCACACCGCTGCTTAGAATACGGCGACGGTACGGAATCGCAGTGACGCGTCGTATCCGTACCGTTTTTGACGCATGCCCTCCACACCAATGCTTAAAAAACGGTGACGGTACGGAATCGCAGTGACAGGGATACGACGCGTCACTGCGATTCTGTACCGTCACCGTTTTTTAAGCATTGGTGTGGGCGTAACTTAATGTGATAAGTAAAATTGGACTATTATTGTAGGCCAGGACCATAGTTGTGTAGTTTTACGGTAACTAAATATAAATATTATATTTTACACATTGCTTGGGTACCGTAACAGCTGTCCTCTCCATACAAATTAAACCCTAAATGTCAAAATAGGTAAGGTACTAGTTGGTAAAGTCCTCAGATCACAAAAACAAGGGAGATATTATGTCATGTGCGCCAATTCGTACAAGACCCGGTGTCGCCACTTTTAAACATGTGGCGTCTTACGCTTACGCTCTATTGACTACTACCTACAAAAACAACCTGCTCATAATTGGTTACAGCTTACGAACTAAAAACGCCGTAACACAGTTTTGATAGTAGCACAAAATTAAGCTTTATACTAAGTTTTCAAGGTTGAAAAATGCTGAAAGATCGTTTTTTTGCCATCGTAGTTCAGTCACTGAACGTAAGGTAGCGCTTACTCCGTCACTTAGCTACCATCTATGCGACGAGTAATTAAATGGCGCTAAGATAGTAGTCCCTATGTTCAGCAACTTAAGGACTACTCTTACAGCGACATCTAGTTATACTTTTTTCAAGAGGTGTGCGTTTCTCTCCTGTCGTCCACTTAGGGATGCCACAAGGAATGTTTCAAAATATATTGATAAACAATTCAAACTTATTTGCAACGTTAGTATAGGTAGGTACCTACTATTCAATTTACAGGCAATAAACTAGTTACTACAATACAAGTAGCTGTAAACAATTTTTCATTTATTTTCGGTTCAGTAGGAAATCTAGAAAAAGGTTTTCGTTATTCTTTTACGTAGGTATCTACTTTTTAATAAAATTTAGATGTTGGTGAAATTATTATCAACTTCCATAATACCTACCCCAAATACCGATTGTGATAAATATTTTCTATTTGCAACCGTATTTTGTTACACATAAGTACACATTTCAATTAAGGTGTATTTAAACCTGACCTTAGAATATACATACTGCGTCATTATTCTGTTGGATGAGCGACACAGACATAAATAATCTGCGTTTACCTTTGCGGTAAGCATAAACTAAGAGGATTGTGAAGCTCAATATTTACATACAAAATGCAGTAACGTTTCTCTACCTCAAACATAGTTCGACTTTTTAAATTTTTGAATATGTTGTAGATATTATAAAAAACTAAGTCTGGACGTTTTTATTCCCAAGAAAACATTTCTTGGAAAAGAAAATACAACTGTAAGATCCTTTCGAGCCATGAGTGAGGCATCGAGTCATAACGTACCTAAGCCTTCTTGAAGTCAATCCAATTATTATTTCAGGTATTTTTTAATTTTCTGTAAATTAAGTTTTTTACAATAAGTACCTATTCAAGTTTAAAAGTAAAATAAAAATACTCATACAAAAAATAAACATTATAAAAAACCTAACCTACGAGTGCCGCCGGCAGCGGGGCAAGGCTTAAGCTACCGGTGGTTAGGGTTGTAGAGAGGAACCTCGACAAATGTTGACCGTGCCATCACTCAAAATATATTTCCGGTAATTGTTCGTTATTATGACCTCGTCAGCAATTGCACAGACAAAACCTTCGGTTTCCCCGGAGAGGTCTCCAAACCGTAGCCAGTTCACGGACACTAACAAGTTTAGTCGGGCCTTGTTAGGGCCCGGTAGAAGCGTCCGTGTAGCTCTTCCATTTATGTTCTTGCCTTGCGGCCTTCAGTGCTCAACACCGTTGGTCTGCGCCAGTCCTCGTTTGCTAAGGAGAAGGCGTGAGGCTCCTGTCTACTGCAACCACATCACGATGCATCCTACACTCATTACCAAGGAAATAATCCCTGAGATTGCACACCTCGCAGTTCTGGAGATTCTTACCATTTAAAATGCCTCGACCGCCACATTTCCTCGGGATGTACAATCTCATGACAGATAAGCGTGGGTGCAACATGCGATGTGATTTAAACAGTAGACGGACCCTCCTATCCAGGGCGTCCAGCTCAGCCTGAGTCCACCTCAGTATGCCAAAGGAGTATGTGAGCAGCGGCATCACCCAGCCATTGAAGGCGCGCACCTTATTGCCACCAGAAAAAAGACTGTCAAGAACTTTTGTCAAGCGGCAAAAGAAGCGCTCCTTCACTGAGTGTTTGACGTCGCCATCCTCAATACCCAAAGACTGTGACATACCAAGATATTTGTAGGTCTCAACTTCGGAGAGAGATCTGAGAGACATTGTCTCAGAAAGCTTTCAATTCGATGAATTTACAACTTTCCCTCGTTGAACATGCATGACCGCACACTTATCTTCACCGAATTCCATCTTGATCGCACTACTGAAATCTTGCGTGATTTTGAATAGTGCAATAAGATCTAAGCGTTTCGATGCAAACGGTTTGAGGCCATCCATGAACAATAAGTGAGAAATGACTTCAGCTTCCCGACGAAGTCGAAGCCAAGCCCGGAATCCGTCAGCAGAGCTGAGAGGATTCAAGGCTAGGCAAAACCACAAGCGACTCACACTGTCACCCTGGAAGATGCCTCTCTCAATCCTTATCAATTTAGGCGAATCAGACTGACAGACGGACATCTCGACTACTACTACTACTACCTGGATGACGAAGTGCTGTGACCCACTACCTCATACACACGCCTAAAAAGGACCTCAAACTTGCATCAACTTTATACAACTCTAAGATCCTTTCGAGCCATGAGTGAAGCACCGAGTCATACGCCTTCTTGTAGTCAATCCAAGCAGCCGCCTTGCTTCGCCTGACTTGCCGGCAAATGGTCATGTCTATGAGGAGGAGCTCCTTAGTACCGCGGGACCCAACCTTACATTGTTATTATTATAAACACCACCGAAACGGCGTGACCGTTTCTTATGAAATTTTGTGTGTATATTAGTGAGTACCTATTGAATAGGACGTAAAGTACGTTTCATAAGATTTAAAAATTACACCGGGCAGCACCGGGCGCGGGCAGCTACTTTTAAAAAAAATGATTATTGGTAATATAAGGTTACATAAATTAAATCAATTACTTCAATGGCAGGTAGGTATAATAACTTCAAAATAAACCACATAAGCCACGTTTATCATTTATTATACATTTATTACAATTGCATACAAAAGTACACATAAATAAACAGGTCCATGTTACAATTGTTACATTGGTTTACATGAGATTATATACAAAAAAGATAACATACCCTGGCGCGTGAACAAATGTATGAAATAGGGAATGTATGAAAGTAAACCTTTTAATACACGAAAAACTACCTTTTTTTCAGCAGGTGATAAAATTATTCATTGCCACAAAATATCGTGCATGAAAATTATAATTCACTAACACTTCCATATTATGAACTTTTTTTTCATTTCACGTTTTATAGGCAAAACAATAACTTTAAACCATACAAGTTGTAAATTAACTCCTTCCTAAGATATTAGGCAATAAACCAGTTAATAAAGTTTTGACTAGTCTTTGAATCTCTTAAAAAACCCGTGATTGTTCACGTACCGGGGTACAGTCAAAAGCACTTATATCTATAGGGATCTTATTATATGAACGTGTAGATATTTTTGACGCCTTGGGAACGTATATATATTTATGACTTTGACTGTACATACCACACTAAATGCCACATTAGCTATAAAGTAACCATGACAATGTCATTTATTGATACAATATAAGGCTGGAAACAAGGAAAGGAATCCTGCGAATTTGAACCGTTTAACGCATTCACTGCCCGCATCGCATATTAACGTGTCAATCTGCCAATCTCGTGCCTTGAGTGCGTATCTAATTCGAGATACCACCTACTTTTTACAAATAAATTACTTGAATTTGAATCCCGACAGTTATACCTAGGTTACAAATAACCGCCGTACTCAGATATATTATAAAACTCGTTAAATTTTAGAGATCCGAAGTCAAACTAAGTATACAATTTCACCATGTCCATCTGTCCGTCTGTCCATCTGTCCTGCTGTAAGCTGTAAATTGGCACAGTTATACATTTAAATTAAGCCGACAATGTTATCTTCTATACTTTCATGTAAAGGCAAGGTAAAATTATTATTTTTACAGTATAGCATCATTATTGAGATATCATTGGATAGCTTTTTAAAATTCATTCGAATTATAACCAATTTTTAGATTTGGGGCACCCTTTCAAAAATAATTAACTCAAGTGTAAATTTTTCTACAATAAGTAAGAAAAATTCTAAACAAAAACTTAATAAAAGCACATTAAACTAATTTAAAAATGAAACCATCACGACTAATGGCCGGTTTCTATATTCAAACCGCGGACAGATAGGCTTACTTCGGATTTAAATTTGACACATTTTGTATGGGCAAATGTCAAATTTTAACCCGAAGTAAGCCTTATCTATCCGTGGTTTGAATATAGGAACCCGACATTAGTAGACTTGATTGGTTCTTGCGATACAAGCGACTAAAGTAAATAACTTTATATAGAAAGTTCGGTCAACACATAAGACAAGTGTCCTTTTGCGAGATGGTTTTTTGTTTATTTATGGTCCCACATGCTCGTGTCCGGTTGTTCAAACTTAAGTATGATAAATGGTCACTAACTGCCGCACTCAGAGACGTCAATTAAATTTTATGCTTGATTAAAGTTGCTGCTGTCACTTTCTTTGCTATAGCAATAGAATAAGACAACACGACATTAAACAAACATTAAATTGAATTGACGTCTCTGAGTGTGGCAGTAAGAGCCTGTTGTTTGATCAGTAGTTAAACTAACTATTCGTTAAAAACCGTAACGAATGGTTAAATCTCAAGGAAATGCGTCAAATTTTTAATTCCTTTCTCGAATTTTAACAATTAGCTGAGTTAACTACAGATCAAACAACGGGCTCTAAGGAATGACTAAGGCCCAGACATTTCTTCAAGGCTTGTTTACTCCATATTCTAACACCGAATGTTGAAGGAAACGTATGGTTTAAATTAGGACTGATATACTACACGTTTTGTTATATTTATATTAGCAAAAATTAAAAGGTTACTATTTTTGAGACCGTATTAATTATAGCAAATATCTAGCCCAGGAATACTTCGCTTGCAGATTTTTCATAGCGTTAACACGTCGAGTGTTAAAAAAATCGTGAACAACAAACGAAGTGATTTACATCTATGATTTTTGGACACAATGTTTATATTGGAATTTGCCTTAAATATCCATCATCAATACACCGTGTTTTTATTGATTTACGATAACTTTAAGGGGACGTTCTTTAGGTTAAACAAAGTTAATTTTCCGAAGACAGACATATGATAACTCGTACGGTTATAAAGATATTCAATTATTAAAATTAATCAGTTAATCACGTTAAACTAATGTAAAAGGCTCTTAATTGATACCTAACAATTTTCTTTTAATTACCTATTATGAGTAAAGAGTTTTCAATTGTTAGGTTTATAGGTACAACACGAAGGTTAAAGAAAATAGGTATCTTATGTTACGTATACGAGTATTCACATGACATTAAATTGAATGAAATTCAAGTTGGTTTTCCTAGTCCTCAGTAACTGCTGTATTTTGAAAGCTGTCTCTTTTCATCAAAGAGGGTTAAACCGCCTATAACGACGCCCTATCTTCTATCTTGCTTTACGTTAATTCGCGAAGTCTTAGGAGGGCTAGTAAAACCTATTTACGAATAATCATAAACACACTAATGATTATGTCTATGATATTGAATACCTACGTGTCAATGTAAACTGACAATGTCAAGGAAATGGAAATGTAAATAAAAAATGCCTCGTTTTAATTATCGTCCTGAGGAAGAAGCTGAAATGCACTTCATTTACGGCTTATGTGACGGCAATGCTTCTGAAGCGGCACGAGAATATAGGCGGCGTTATCCCGACCGACGGACGCCTAACCCTCATACGTTCATAAATATAAGTATTTCTAATGTGTACTTTATTCCTTCATTTATTAGTAACTAGCTGTTGCCCGCGACTTCGTCCGCGTGGAGCTCGTTTACGCGGTTCCCGAGGGAATATTACCTTCCTTTATTATTTTTTTACCTTCCTCTTGAATCACTCTAAGTATCTAATACAAACCGCATCAAAATCTGTTGCGTAGTTTGCAAGATATAAGCATACATAGGGACAGACAGACAGACACCGGAAGCGACTTTAATTTATACTATGTTAAGATTATTTTATGTTAAACAAACCGTAATTATTATTGTTACAGTTACACCGACGATTTAGAGAACAGGGTTTAAAACAGACTCCTCACGAAAGGGATATTAATTTGACAGTACAGGACGAAGACGGGATCGTGAACGCAATAATTGAAGATCCGACCTTGTCAACAAGACGTGTGGGGCAAATTTACAATGTAAATCACGATAAGGTTTGGAGAGTTTGGAAGCGGTACGGTCTACATACATATCATTATCGCAAAGTGCAAGGCCTTTTGTCGCACGATAACTTTTCACGAATTGCATTCTGCCAACGAATGAACGCACTTTTGACAGAAGATCCACAACTCATCGGGAAAATATTGTGGATGGACGAGGCACAATTTACAAGAGCAGGTATTATGAATACAAAAATCTTCCATCATTGGTCAGAGCACAACCCTAAACTAGCCAGAGAGTCTTCTTTTCAGCATGAGTTCTCGGTCAATATGTGGGCAGGAATTTTAAATAACCAACTGATAGGTCCCATAGAAATTCCAAGCAGACTGAACGGTGAAAATTACTTGGAATTTTTACAATCTCTCCATTCTATGGATTACTTTGAAGAATTACCATTACAAACGCTACGTACACATTGGATACAGCATGATGGGGCACCTGCACATTTTGCTCTTCGCGTACGCGAATATTTAAATACAAATTTCGCCGGCCGGTGGATTGGACGCGGTAGTCCAACCCTTGCTTGGTGTCCTCGGTCTCCCGATCTAACGCCCCTGGACTTTTACGTCCGGGGAACTCTTAAAGAGCGTGTATATTCAAAACCAATTTCAACACGAGAAGATTTACTCATAAGGATTCGGGAAGTAGCTGATGACATGCGTGCTACTGAAGTTAATTTAAATCGTCAGATACGCACACGATTACACCTTTGTTTAGAGCATGAAGGTGGTCATTTTGAAAATCATTCACATTAGTTTAAATAAATTTAATTTGGTTGTTTAGGTTGAATAGCTTAGGCTTCTTGATGGTTCAAACATTCACATTAGGTACTTAGCTATCATAAAAGGTTCTTTGGTTAACGTATTAATAATGTAGCTATCCAATGATTATGTGCGTGTACGTTTGTAATGAATAAATTCAAAAACTACTGTGCCAATTTTAAAAAATTCTTTCACCAATAGTTAGAAGGGACTTTCAGGATAAACATATTATTATAAAGAGGAGAGGTTTGTATTTTTGTATGTGTGTATGTTTGTAATGGATAAACTCAAAAACTACTGTACCGATTTCAAACATTGTGTCACCAATAGTTAGAAGGGACTTTCAGGATAAACATATTAACTATTATTATAAAGAGGAGAGGTTTGTATTTTTGTATGTGTGTATGTTTGTAATGGATAAACTCAAAAACTACTGTGCCGATTTCAAACATTGTGTCACCAATAGTTAGAACGGACTTTCAGGATGAATAAAGGCTACACTGATCCCTCGGGAACAGTTTAAACGAGCTCCACGCGGACGAAGATGTTCTGACCAAATTTCGTGCTCTTTTAGAAAAAAAATTGTTCGAGACACGTACATAATTGACTATTCAAAGCTCTTGTTTTTTCTGCCTCGGTCACCCACAGTATCGTTCTTTGCTTGGCTAATCCTGTGTTAAAAGTGCCCGTATGTTTATTTGTACACCTAGAATTAAATACTTGAAAAGTTGTTACTCAACAGAAGGTGATTTCGTTCTTTGTGATAACTTATGATCTGCAGACCATGCCGCTTGAAGGATTTCTAAACAGTTTTGTGAAATCCGTTGTAAATACGCACGATATTTGTTTTTATACTCATTGTTTGATACCGTTGATATGTTTTTTTACAGTTTTAAGTAATGCTAGGTTTTTTATTGTAATAAATCATAAGGTGCCTAATAAATAAAATGACTGTTGATGTTTGTGCGGCCATTTATTCTAAATTTTAAATAAAATTATTTTAAACAACGCAACGAATTTTTTCATTTTATAAACCATTAAGTAATTAGTTATGATGAATGAGAATATTAAAAATTAGAGCAATCTGCTAAATCCATTTAAGAAATAAAGACATTTTCACTTTGTTTTGTTATTTTAGGGTGCTTGTTTGCACTCAACCGACGATAAAAATGTAACTATCCTAAAATGTAATTATGATACGCACGTTATTGTTAAATACTGGGTAATTAAAATATGAACTTATAAAAAAATCTCTAATAAATAAAAGAGACCCACCTGGGAATCGAACCGGTGACCTCTTACACAGTAAGCAAGATACTTCCCGCCAAGTCAAGCGATCGTGCACCTGTCAAGTGTTATCTTTACTTGTGTGTGTGTATGTCACGCTGACTTGACGTATTTGACACTAACTATGAGTTAACTCTAAAGACCCTTTTAGAATGATTGAAGACAAAACATTTAATTACTTTGTTCTAAACAAAAAAAATTTTTTTTTTTGCAATATTGGAAAATCTAATGTACCACGTAGTTTCTATACGTGTACCTAACAATATGCCGAAGTTATCGTAAATCAATAAAAACACGGTGTATAAATATATTTCAATAAATGTCGACACAGCTAGAAACTTTCGGAACGGCCCTCGTATATAGCAATCCTTGATAGAAATGGGCCCGCAATAAAAATAATTTACTCAAATCTCACGATTTTCTCGCTGACTGTAAATTTTATCAAAAATGTGCGAGTGTCGATTGTCATCACTTAAAAACTTAGTATAGGTCTCCTAAGAGCATTTTCGCGTAGCAGCAAGGGATCTCGTAGCTTCGCTTACTGTCCCATCTCGATTTTCAATCCTGACTGATGAGATGACGGACCAACTCAATGGTGTTCTTGCAGATATCGTGCCTTGCAATTTTTCAGTAATTGTTTAATATGTAACAAGGCTTTCTCTGTTTCGACCTTTGATTGCTTTTTAAATACAGCTTGGCTTCTTTTGAACATTAATATATATTGACGAATTGGCTGGCTGGACGTTGCGAAAAGACGACTTGGCTACCCGGTTTATGAACTTCGTATTTTCTGATAAAAAGTAATCCAGAAGGCTTACCAAATAATAAATAGTTGGTTTTATTAACTTTGTTACATCGAGTCGAATCACCGCGCGCATGGTCCGTCAGGCGACTCTTTGCCAACAAATACGACGAAAAGTAGCTTTCAAATAACCTTTCGGTCATACCTTTTTAATTAATTAAGTACCTATAGGTAACATTATTCCCATAGCCTAGCTTAGTTTGGGACTAGGTCAATTGGTGTAAGATTGTCCCCTTACATTTATTTTTATTTATTTTATACATTTTTCATCCTCTATTTAAAGACAAAATTACAGTCAGGTATAGGTACAGATGTATTCAATATTCCTTTCCCAACGTTTTTTGTCGGATAAGCTCGTATTTGTCTTGCTTTCTCCGTTGGGTTGTTGACGGGTCCTGAAGCTATTGAGAAAGCAAGATAAATACGAGATTACCCGAGAAAAAACGATGGGAAAGGATTATTCACTACATCTGTACTTGTTATTATCATTAGCCGTCCAGCCCCCTATTTCACCATCATGACAATGACAGGTGACAGGTGATAATTCGGTATACATTGCAGAGTTAACAAGTTTTCACGTCACTGGGATTCATATGAGCTTCGCCATGTAGACTGAAATGTCACCTGTCACTTGTCAATGTTAGGGTGGTGAAACAGGGGGCAGATAGGACCCGACTACAAATATGTATGCATTTACAGTCAACAGCATAAATAAGTGATCATTTCTGTACCTTGTCGCTTTTAATCGTTTCACAATTTTGTATAACATTTCAAACACTACGTTAAAGTGACACGGTACATAAATGATCACATATTTATGCTGTTGACTGTACTATTAACACAAATCTTAATTTTTACCCCTCAGTTTTATTACTGCTTTTATACAATTTATATACAATATCATAATGGAATTTGGTACTTTTACCCTTCCAAATACGACAGGCTAAAGCGCTGACCGACAAAAATATCACTCATTCGCTCTACGGGAATCTAAAGACATATTATTTTATTATACAATCAAGTGTTGAACTTTTGTCAAGGCTGTGTATACAAGAGCAGAGGTCAGGTATCGTGGTATTAGCTCCACTGCAATATCCGGGCCAGCCTGTTTTAGGATCTTGATCAATATCTAACTTAAAGAAACTTCAAAAACAATGTAGGATAATTACTAATTATTAATCTTGTTTCTTAACAATACTCTTGCTTACCCAGTATTCTATGCATACAAGAGTCCCGACCAACGTATTTTATCAGAAACAGAAGCGGTTTAATTTAAACTAATATTATAAAGCTGAAGAGTTTGTTTGTTTGTTTGAACGCGCTTATCTCAGGAACTGCTGGTCCGATTTGAAAAATTATTTTAGTGTTAGATAGCCCATTTATCGAGGAAGGCTATAGGCTATCATACTCACATGAACCGAAGCGAAGCGAGGGCGGGTCGCTAGTTTAAACTATAACTGTAAAATATTAATAGTGTTTCAACTTTCAACTTTTCAACAGCAAGTCGCGCCCTACTACTTGATTTTACGTAGGTACATTTACGTAGTGAGACGCGCCTCAGCTTAAATCAAAATTTTGTTGGTGTTTATCCACACATTGTAATCAATCAATCTTGGTTTAAATATTACCATAGCAAACTTTGCTAATATTTTTTGGTAAACGAGCATTGACTTTGTCAGTATAAATTAAATTAACCAGGCTGAGATCCCCCGTCGCAGTAGAGTTTCAGCCTTAGGTACTAACATACAAGTGGGTACTATAGAGTAGATTTTATGTGGGAAACATGATTCCCTTAGCCTGGTTAAGGGTTAAAACAAAACCATACCTAGCCTCCTTTTTCGTAAACGGGTACAATGATAGGTCCCTATAGTTCATTTATATTATAACAGTACAATTCAATTAAGACTGCGCCGAGCAAACGCCGACCGTCCAGTGGCGCCCTCATTATTATTATTGTGTTTTCTAATTAACTAAAGAATTTCCTTGGAATCAGACGAAATGTTTTTGTAGTGCAACTAAAACACTTCAATAACAATACGATATGTAACAAACTTCAATAACAATTACCCTTTGAGTAGACAGCTTAACGGGAAAATGTGGCCCCCTTTTTCCGTTAAGTTAATAACTCTAAGGTGAATTGATATTAAACTATATGATATACCCTAAAAGTTGTGTTTTCATTTGTGTTACAAAAACATTTCATCCAATTTCAAAAAAATACTTTAGTTAATTAGAAAACACAATAAAAGTAATGAGGGCGCCACTGTACATCCGGCGTACGCTCGGCGCAGTCTTAAACAAGAAAATGATTGGTGTTAAAAGCCATTTTTCATCAAGTAACTTTTTACTAGTAAGAATAACTTAGCGGTAAGTATCGCCTTACAATGAATGTAGGTAAAGTATGACCAAGTAAGACTTGATTGTATTAAGACTGCGCCGAGCAAACGCCGAGCGTCCAGTGGCGCCCTCATTACTATTATTGGGTTTTCTAATTAACTAAAGAATTTCCTTGAAACCAAACAAAATGTGTTTGTAGCGCAAGTATAAACACAATTTATGGGATACGTAACAAACTTTAATAACAATTACCCTTTGAGTAGTCAGCTTAACGGGAAAAGGTGGCCACTTTTGTTCGTTAAGTTAATAACTCGAAGGTGAATTGTTATTAAACTATATGATATACCCTATAAGATGTGTTTATACGTGCGCTACAAACACATTTTGTTTGGTTCCAAGGAAATTCTTTAGTTAATTAGAAAACACAATAAAAGTAATGAGGGCGCCACTGTACATCCGGCGTCCTCTCGGCGTAGTCTTAATTAATAATCATATACTAATATTGTATAAACGGATCAGTAACAAGGTGATAGGTACGACTGAGACAAAATTCAGTCACTTGACCGGTTTTTTTACATTTATTTTTATTTTGTTTTAACATTACTGAGTGGCATTTTTTTATTATTTTGAAACTTACCTAGTCCTACCATAAGTTCTGTCACTGTTTTTTTTTTAAACATGGAAAAATATTTTTATAAATCAAAACTTTACTTAATATAGATTTACTAAAAAATATAATGTATGCTACATTATTGCAATAGGTACAAGCTTTTATAGTGTCCGGCCGCTATGAAGTCAATCCTGACACATTCTCTAGGGTTGTCTGTTACACGTTCGATCATTGTATCGATAAAATTTGAGTCAAGCGTGAGTCGAGTTGAATGCAATTCTCTACAGCTATAATAAAAAATATTAATCAGATGTATATGAAGGAAAAAAAAACATTAGAGATAATATTTATAGTCATTACTTTAATTATTTATGTACGAGGGGTGGCTGAAAAGTTATCTACCTGACTATGAAAGAAAAGACGTAGCTGGCTGGTTTTTTTTTATTTTTCTATGTAATCCCCTTCTACCGAAATGCACTTGTTACACTTGTCAAATAATGAAATTAAACCGTTAAAAAAAAATATCTTTCAGTTTCTCGTCAAAATAGTCGTTCACCGCGGCTATCATCTCATCATCGGTAGAAAATCTACGCCCCCTGAGATTTTTCTTCAGAAGTCTGAATAGGAAATAGTCACAGGGGGCTAATCTGGGCTGTAAGGGGGTTGGTATATGACATCGAAGCCATTTCTGGTCATGGCGAGCTGTGTTGTGCGAGCCGTATGCACAGGTGCATTGTCGTGCGAAATCAAAATTCCTTTGCCGAGTTTGCCTCTCCTTTTTTCTTTAATAGCGTGCTTCAGCTGGCAAAGTAAATTTGCGTCATAATTGTCATTCATTGTCATCTTTTTTGGCAAATAATCAATGAGCAAAATTCCTACTGAATCCTAAAAAATAGTCGCCATGAGTTTACTAGCCGAAGGACGAACCTTAAACTTCCGAGGAGGCTTTTCGTCTTCGAATTTCCATTGTAGGGACTCTTGTTTACTTTCTGGGTCCCATTATCTAATCCAAGTCTCATCACACGTCACCATCCTGGAAACAATTTCTTCCTTTTTCCCGCGACTCATGTCTAAAAACTCCTCACAACATCTGACACGTCTGTCTTTGTCTAACGGAGTCAGCATTTTTGGGACCCAGCGTGCACTTACCTTAAACATATTTAAATGAGTATGAAAAATTTTGTTTACCCGTTCCTTACTTATGCCCACATCTCTAGCTATCTCCCACTGTTTCACCCGTCGGTCTTCTAGAATATTTTTTTTCACTTTGGCCACGTTTTCTTCAGTGACAGCAGAAATTGGTCGTCCGCTACGAGGATCATCTTCTAGGCCCTCACGACCTGATTTAAACTGTTTACACCAGAACTTTATGGTAAAATTGGAAGGGCACAAATCACCAAATACAGGTAACATACACTGTTTGATCTGGGAAGGCGTATTACCTTCCTTAGAAAGAAATTTTATTACTGCACGCTGCTCAATTTTAATCAAATTTGTTTTTTCAAGCGACATGATGCAAGCAATGACGTGCAAAAAACAAATGAAAAGCAACGAACAAATGAGTGTGCAAAATTTTGAATAAAGAACAGTCAATAAAAATGAATTCATAGTGGCCAGTATTTTTTTTTAACTACACATCTAGGCTAGGTAGATAACTTTTCAGCCACCCCTCGTACATAATACTGATACTTCACTTTCCGAACCACCATCACTATCACTACTGGAATCGTTTGTATTAATTATTAACTCAAAGTCATTATCTAAAATACTATCAATTTTAATGTCTCTGTTGTAATCGTCCCTTATTTTGGCTTTAATCTTATTTACTACCATTTCCCAGTTATTTTTGGTTACGTGATTGCATGCCTCTTCTAATAATTTCATCATTTTCGCTGTGGAAAATGGAGGTTCAGTATTGTGACTTGCCGCATATCCTTTAATTTGTGCCCATATCAATTCTATGGCGTTATACTCATAGTGGTAAGGCGGTATACGAATGACTCGGTGGCCATGTTGCAGTGCTAGTTCATCAATGACGTAGGTATCGTTTTTGTTTCGGTCTGTGAATATCCATTAATCTAATTAAATCTCCTTTCAACATAGTCATACTTGCATCTACACCATTTTTTTGAAGCCATGCTACGAGATTGGCTTTTTACTCTGAATTTGAAGGTGGCTTGTCAAGTAACATGGAGTGGTAAGGTGCATTATCCATAACAATAACTGATGGCTCAGAAAGGCTAGTCATCATATTAGTGAACCATTGCGTAAATTTTTCACCATCCATGTCTTCATGGTAGTCACCGGTGGTTTTAGACGCAAAGGCCAATAAGCTGTTGTCGATGAAACCTCTGGCATTGCCAGCTTGACATATTATTAGTCTGGCTCCTTTTCCGGTTGGGACTTTGGATGTCGATGCCGCCGTATCGTCCGTCCACGAGCGACTAAGTGTGTGATTGGCATTTAGCCACGTTTCGTCCAAAAAAACGACATTATCCCAATCTTCTATGGTTTTTATCTCGCGTAAAAAATCAACCCTTTTCATGGCAATATCGGATCTTTCCATTAGCACCTTTCGTTTGTCGCATTGTTTGTATCGGAATCCAATAATTTTTAATATCTTTGACAGCGATTTTTCTGATCCGGAAAATAAGCCAGCTTCTTTTAATGTCTGCACTAAATTCGATAAAGTTGGGTACTCTTTACGTGAGTAATATTTGTAAATATGACTACGGATAGCGTCAACGTCAAAATTATCTATGTCGGTAAGTTTCGCTCTTTTTTTCTTTTTGGGAGAATGTAGAACGTTATCTTCCATGCCAGTCTCACCCAATTTTTCTTTTGTGATTTTTATGATCGTTTTTTTGCTGATATCGAGAGCATCTGCAACTCGATCCAACACCGATGTCACGGGCAATATCGGTCCGCCGTTTTGAGCTTCTCGTTCAAAATAGTTACGAACACGTATGACAATCTCACGAGACTGACTGTTAAGAACGAATTTCTTCGATCGTTTCGGCATTTTAGCAAGTCCAAATAGTAAGCGTTTTCGAATTCCAAGATAACAAGCAAGGGGTCAGGGGGTGAAGCAGTATCTATAGGCAAAACCAGTCACAAAATTATCAACCGTTGGAAGCAATCTCAAGGCAATACAAATCGTTTTTATTATTTTGACGTTCTATAAATTGATTGACAGGAAGTATGAAAAACTAAAAAATAAATTTGCATTCAAATACAAAAAGTTTTAATTCTCTAGATAGACATCAACCTTGAAAAAAGTTGTTTATAGAGGTTACTAATAAAGAAACATAGGTACGCATTTATTCAAATCCTACCTCTTTATAATAATGGTGTTGAAATGGAATATTACCTAGAATTAATTTTATTATAAAAAAAATATTTTTTATTAATGCATAATATCATAGACAATATTTTTGCTATACGAACTTTTTAACGCGAATCGATATACATATTGTGTGGTATTGTTGCCACACTATTCTGTCACACGCAACAAGCAAGTCTAACATTTTTCTCCTGAGGTTCACATTGACAATAATCAGGAACTTCATAGTTGTGCAATGTGTCAGGATTGACTTCATAACGGCCGGGCACTATAGTAATTCCGTTTTGGGTTGGTTGAGCATGGTAAAAACACGCGACGACGTAGGAGCTCTTATCGATTATAGTTTTAACCACTATCAAAAACTGAAATTAGCAGAAAAATCTAGCGTGTTTCTGACGATACCTTCCGTAATTCTAAATATATCGTTTCAAATACTGAGGCAACCATTTGAAATGAAAGATATTTCGTAAAAATGTATATTAAAAACTTTAAAAAGGCTTTTAATTAATATATACTTTATTGTACAAACGTATTCATAAATTAGTTTAATTTCACTAAACCTTAGGGACAGAACTTATGGCAGGCAGGACTACGTAGGTAGGTACTAATTATTAGTGCTTAAGTTCATTTTGGCAGTGTGGGTGTGGCAGGACTAGCATGAAAATCGCGTAAATGCAGTTGAAATGCGCTCTGTGACTATGTGTGGTGGGAAACTGATTGATAGGGTAAGGAATGAAACAATCAGAGAGAAATGTGGAATAAAAGAAGATGTAGTGACTAAGATTGAAAAGGGCATGCTTCGATGGTTCGGTCATTTGGAAAGGATGGATGAAAGAAGATTGACGAAAGAGATATACAATCGAAAGTGAGTGGACGGGTCGGAAGGGGCCGCCCTAGGCGTACGTTTTCGAGTCAAATCGGAGAAATACTGGAAAAGGGCCGAATCTTAAGTACCCGAAACCGACGTGCGTGCATGACTCGATGTATGAATGTGGAAGAAGCGAAAGTTTGTCAAGATCGTATTAAGTGGAAAGAAGTGGTCTCTGGCTACCCCTCTGGGAAACAGGCGTGATTTAATGTATGTATGTATGTAAGTTCTTTTTTAATATGCCAATGTAAATAAATGAAATTGAATTGAAATTTGATTTAAATTAAAAATAGATGGATGTAATAATTGTAACAGATTATTTTATCAAATTTATTATGCAAGACGTGTTTTCAAAGAAAAAATTCACACGCATGTTAAATCTAATAGAACTGGAACAATACCTATTTTTTTAATATTGCCTTGCGTAATCATTGTAATCCACCACGCTATCATGCTTCTGCAAAATAAACTGAGCTTATTACTTACCATTATACACTTCATAGGAATCTAAATAAGTTTTAGAATAAACGATTATGATGTACGACACAGTATCGAATAGTAAATCTTCAACGGATAATAAGTATTTAGTACGATGCGAAACCTTATTGCTACGTAATCCCAATCACTAATAAAACAATCACCAGGCCTACAAACGTACTAAGTTATTTTTCATCACACTTGCTCGTAAATAGTGTCCTAACATGCTAGAAAAATCAACCGTAAATCCAAAATAATACCCGCGTGCCTTTTTTTACCATTACGTAACTAAAGTGCGTAATAGCTTTTTTTTTTAATATTATACGTGGACTCAAACTATCACAATACGTCAGGACCCCAATTCTTGTGCCATTCGATATGAAGTTTCATTCGAGATGAAATGTCAGTTGAATACTATTTCCTAACAATCTCGCATAATAAAGTATTGATCTCATATGTCACTAGAATCGGACTCCGAACACGTTTGACATTATCTGTGGTAAGTCACAGACAATGATGTAGTCTGCCGCTAATAAGTTAAAAATATGATCTTTTGTCTGATTTTATTTCATTTCCTCGCAATTGTGATGAAAAACATTGTATGTTACACGGGAGGTAAAGGAAATACAAAGCTCGAGTCATTAAAGCCCTCAGCCTTCGGCTTCGGGCTTCTAACAGACTCTCGTTTGTAATTCTTTCTTTACCACCCTTAATACACAATGTACTATTATTATTTTTTATTTAAATCCCGCGGTGAATAAATGTACGGGTATGCACTACTTATAGTATAATTGTTTAGAAAAAAGGAGGTGCGGATGTACTATAAATAAAAATTCTTCATTTGAATACATTTAACACACAATCCCTAAAATCAAAATTTGCGTGTGTACACTTAACATATTAAATAAAAACATTAGGAATTGATATCTATATCACGACACCATTTAAATATAAATTTAAATTTGAATTATTTAATAAAAGGTACACGAGTAATATAATATTAATAGATTATTATTGTTGTCAAATTCAAAATATTTAAAAACTTTGTCACATTTGTAACAAACCTCTTACGCTGCGTGCAAAATATTGGTTTACTCGTTTATGATTATTGATTATATTATAATGGTAGTTTATGCAACTGATACAATATAAGGCCTTAAAACCCGAGTGTGGTTTTATAAAACGTAGGTCAGCGAGATCACTCGAGTGATTTAAGGCCTAATTATGTACAGTTGCATACACTGTTTTATCTTCACACATTTTATAAGTCCCTACTCTAAGATGAGTTCAGAACCCGTAACCTGTAGACCTGCAAAATATCTATAGACTATAGATATTTAAAAAATGCAATAAAAAATAAATTTGAACAAATACAGAAACATATTATTTATTGTAATAGTTGTAATAACAGCAAAAAACCAACAAACAAATTATATCATTGGCGGCAATTCGATCCTCAGTGAAAACGAATGTTTTTTTTTTACTTATAGACAAACGAATGAGTTCCCTATTCTCAAGTCACTCGAGATCAAAAGTCGTGCGGTTTATATTAAAAAAACATACTGAATTGACGTTTCGAATCGATAACTGTTTTAATATCAATGAATACTATAGAAGTTGTTGAGTTTTGAGTGCTGTTCCAAATTTAAACTCATAACATAACCTTACCAAAATAAATACTGTTATAACATTCCAGTACAGATTTTACCTATTACCACAGACAAGAAAGTTCTCATAATAAAATTGATTGTAATTTCCTACGGGTTTTGAACGCATAATAGAGGACTTATGCTATGTGTGTAGATACAATTGTTTTACACGTGTTTTAAGAATGCACAAGTTCCCTTATATCACATGCCCGCCCACAAACCACTAAAGACCATACATGTAAGTCTCATATTAGAATAATACTCATTTTAAATAAATTGATTTCAACGAACTTAGAGTATAAAACGGAATTTATATTACATACATTTTAGTAATAACTAATAACGCTTAAATAATTACAACTTAAGCAATATACAGAAGTAAGATAATATTTACAGGGCAGCTTATCACAAGATGGCGGCGAAGACGGGACGCGTTCAAAAAGGTCGCCCGTTCTGTGGTCGTTCGGGCAACTTTGGAGGCACGTTCGGGACTGGTCGGCTACGCACAGAAAAAGTATCGTTAGTACATACATTTCGGTGAATTACACGTATTTACACTGAGCCAACAACTATGTCACTTTAAGAGCAATATTGATTCATTAATTTGATTTTTAATTAAAATCTAGATGAGAATGTCCGTGCTGCGTTAGGCGAAAAATGAACAGTCATAAATAATAATATACACTCAGGGACAAATTTAAAGGAACGCAAAAATCATAATTGTTTTTTCACCGTCTGATGACTAATAACGTATCTTTCATCTCTCCTGCCTGTTCGGAAAGTTTAATTTGAATGGGTAGATAGCCGGGTGGAAATCTGCGTTTTCACCCCTAGTGAGGAAAGTTTTTTTTTTAAATATTTACTAATTGGCCACGGAGTTTATGTGACGTGAGCTACGTCATATTATTAAAATAAAAGCTTTTATAAATCTAAACTCGGCTATACGTTAAACGACGTATTTATTACGATCTATAGGTTCATATTAAAATAATTTTACGGCTGGTAATTTTTTTCGCAATTACAGACCTTTATTACGTCCCGAATATATTCCATCTCTTTCCTCGCAGTCGAAATGAAATGTAGAGTGCCAAACTCGGGTGAAATGGGTCACTTTCAACCCTTGGTTATCTATCTACTATACTGTTGTAAGTCAGATAATGATAACAGTTCGGGCCATATAAATAAAGGGTTTTATTATTACTTCAAAATGATGATTTTAATTGTATTATAATACTTCATGTGTTTTTCCTTTGGCTTTAAACTATATGCGATTTTTTGTAACATTTGATTTTGTGCAACAAATTTTGTTATTTTCTTAAACACGATCATAATTTTTTTTATAATAAAAAATCCACATTTTTAAGAAAATAAAACAAAAAAAAGATATCGCAGAAAACGACGTCAATAATCGAAAAAATACAAATTGTTTTTAATGTATTTTTTCTGTAATTATACAAAATATTGTTTTTAATTTATTTAAAAATAATATTAAATAAAAACGCTTTTTTGTTATAAAATTGTTACTTCTTCCCGTTTCTCTTATTGTGTCCGTGAGTGTATATACGTTGCATGCATAAAAATATCTGTAAGTCCTGCGCCACTGATATTATTATCATCATATGCTCGATGTACAATATTTGACGCGAATGGGCGTATAGGTATTAATGCATTTGGCTGTACAGTGAAATAACTTAAAAGAAAGCTGCAAGCTAAGCAAGCAAATGTCATTTTAATATGGCGTGCAACTAAATCTAAAATAGGAATAAATTTAATAATACAATAATTTCTACAGATTATAAATAGACTCGATATTCCGTTCTGAACATGCTTACAAAACGAGAACCTATTTGATATCACCGCGGCATGCAGACGCGCCACGAGCCCGTCACGGGCAGTTAGTGTCAGTATCGTAGCAACGATGCGCCGAGAGCATGCGCCTCTCCTTCAATCAACAAACGTATTGGCAAGCTTTGCCGAAACCAGTGAGACCAGTGACCTATGATAACGTGCCTTTCATTTCATCTAAGGGAACGGTTCTAGCTTTATGCCTTCAATTATTTACTTTCAATCAACCCTACAAACAATAAATTTACATAACAATTACACATAGTGACTAAAACATTGTAATTTTATTTATTCAAGCTCAATTATAAAAAGCGCCTTGTTTTGAAAACACAAATCGCGACGATCGATGCAAATGAATTTACAGAATATCGCGCTGATATGATTTAACAGAGCTTGAGTAAAAAAAAGCGTGCAAACCGATGTCATCGCGGCATCGTTTCATGACTCCGTACTTAAATAATATCTACCATAATTCAAAGTAAGCTTACCTAAATATCCTGTAGAATATTGCATCCAAATTTTATATTAGTAATATAAAGCCAATAGCACTTTATATGTGAATACCTACTGGAATAAATCAAACATCACTGATACACATATAGCGTTTAATTACTCTATTTATACAGCATAAGATTAACAATATTCATAAACTATATCAAATCCAACAATCACTGCCTATACCTTTATTTGATGGTACGCTAACGCTATTAACAATAGAGAGAGAGAGAGCAAAACGTTAGATGATTGATTACTATTGTATCTTATTTTACTAATAACTATATAGAAATGAAATGGTTATAGAAATACTTTGTGACATGTAGGAACTCGGTAGGCGAGCGGCCCGCGTTCCTGGCGGCGTGCGAGACGCACACGGACCGGCCCTCGCAGACCGATCACTGCGCGAGCCAGCGGCAAACGTGGCCTCAAGCGAATTACACAACAGTTACATTTACATGGAGCTATCATATAAAGGCCCAATTTATCCAATCTCTAGATAAAATATCTGTCAGTTATAGTTATCTTATCACTCTCCTTTTTTCTGTCATATAGAAAATTATAGAGCAAAAACCTGTCAGGTACAGTTACTTAGAGATGGATAAATCCGGCCGAAGTCAAATATCCGCAAACACTTCACTTCACAGTTAATAACGAATATTGGTATCATCGTAATAAAACATCCTAATAATTGACAAAGACATTGCTAACAGTTACGATGCATGAGACGTTAATTCAAAGATTGCCATCGCGTGTATATCTAAGTCTTTATATATATGTATGTGGTAGTAGTGATCGGTAATATTATGGTCTGTTACTTTAAGACTACTTTATACTGAATAGATAACTATTAGATATTATCAAACAAGCTGGGTATAGTTTGTTTACAGTAAACGCGTGAATAGATAAATCACGTCACTACTAGACGGAAGAGTAATGCGACACTCCTCTTGTCAAGCCCTATTCTACGGAATACCTAGACACTGAGGTGAGAACGATTTGCAACAACTGCTTCTACGCAGCTAGCTCTACACGAACATAGTGTCGAGTGCACCAACAACAAAATAACTCTCGCCCTAACATAGTGCATACATACAGTTCTAGCACGGATACAAAACAATATGATATGGTCGGCAGTTCCCTAGCGGCAGCCCGCGGCGGCGCGCGACTTGCAACTCAACTTTACAATTAATTATAGCTACACTTATCTTAAGCCACAAACTATAACATTTACAATTAATTACATGAAACAAATGTAATGTGATTACATACTTGATAATCCGTATTGTGGAATACCCGTAAAGCTACTTCAATATAATCGTAAATAGCACTCTTCAACAATAATTTCATTGAATTTAATACTGAATTCATCTATTGCAATTAGGTATAAGTTATTACACTTATTACGTTACCTTCAGTAACTGGTATATACTAAACACGAATTTGGTTCAATTTTACGTACATAATTTTAAGTAACTACTAGATTTTATTAGAAACATTGCATTTAGATCTTGTTACTGACAGGTCGAAGTCGGCGAGAGGGTCGTGTGCTCGCATTTGATTGAGCAATATTTTATTGCTGTCACTTGAGCAGTAAATATTACAAAATGTTTTATTAAATTATGCATAATTTTTATTTAATTTATTATACTATAACAGTTTAGTGTCTGACAAAAGTTACACCGGGACCATCAAGAAGCATCTTCACACACAGCACAAGCATCTGTTAATGTTGCACACACGTTTTGGACTCGGACAATATTCGTAAGCATGAACAAACTGATTAGGATTAATAATTCACAGCATCAACAAATATTGAGGCATCCGCCTCGTATAATATAAATGTTAAATGGTATCAAACACTTGTATAGGAACGTCATAATTCGTATAGACAAATCAACCGTTGTTTGCTTACAAATGGTAACAACACTCAAAAGGCTCATAAGGCTCATTTACTAAATGCAATACGTCCAAGTGTTAAACTCTAGTCTCTAATCGGTCACAAGCGAAACTTGTGCATTATAATGTTAGTTTGGCTGGGCCGTCGCGTTCAGAGTGGTCCGGCGTCGCCGGACGACTGAGAAGCGGCGAGCGTGTTTACTTGAATCTGGCGAACGCTGAACTGAGCTCGTTGATGGCGGCGTTGGTGACAGCCTGCCCGACGGCCTGGTTGATCTGCTGGCGCATGTGCGGCGGGAGCTGCCCCAAGGCCGCGCCGGCCGCGCCCGCCGCGCCCGCCGCGCCCGCAGCGCCTCCCGGACGCCTGCCACCAACCCACGTCAATACCACGCCTCGCATGTGCATACGACTATCCGGTGACCTCTACTTTTGCACACTCGTTTCTCTATCGTGTCACCATATTTTACTCGAACGCCCCGATACTTATGACGGATAAATAAGGAAATTCTTAAAAAACATTGAATATATTCTCACAGCTTCTCTGTAAGACATTTTCTGAGCAATGTAACCGCCATAATTGATAATTTATGAATACTATATATATAAAGTAAGCGTAATTAGCTATTCTTACAGGGCAACTGTGAATACAATAGCAATCTTAGCAATAGATGACACGCAGTACAGCAAGAGCGTGCGCGCTTAAAGTCGGGTTTGTTGTGTCACTAAAACAAAGGGCTACAAGAAAAAGTTTTCAAGCAACACCTACCTAACTCAGTTTCTATTAGAGTCGGGAAATTAAGTACATTACAAATAGGTACTACAAATTTTATTGCGGTGTGGCAGTTTAAGCTTGTTGGTACTTTCAAATCTGACCTCCTTGCATTAAGTACCACTAGTTTTTAGTAACCAGCCAAGCATACTTCGTAAGTCTCTGGTGCATGTCTCAGTGTTCAACAGTGATGTGAACCGACACATACTACCTATACATACTCTATCATAATATTAGCACACCCAAAACAATTAAAGATCAAAGACGTGTACGTACAGTTCAACACGTACTTAAATGAGGATCGCTCATTCCCGAAATACCAGAATTTTAAAATACCAGATTCTCAATATATTTGAATCTCAAAAAATAACATTTAAATTTCGGTATCGTTGATTATGCTTACCTAATATTTCGAAGCTGGTGATTTGGGAATCTGGTAAAGAGAGTAGTCTGGTATTTTGAAATTGTGGTATTTTGGGAGTGAGCGATGAGGATACGCTTAACCAGATGAAGAGAAAAATAGATTCCAAAGAACTGGAGAAAAAAAGTTTATTAAAACAATTCTAGTTACAATGAAGAAAATACCCTGAAGCTATATTATCCGCGAGTTGCAAACGTTAAATTTTATTGTGATGATAAATCGGCGTTTCTTAGAAAGTTTGTACCTAGTTAAGTTAAAAATTAAGAAACGTTAATTTTTATGCTTAGATACGAAAATTAGCTATATTGTTATAAGACAAATGGTGGTTATCTCAGACAAAACTCCTGTAGCATGCTAGCATGTTATATATTACTAACTCCTGTAGCATATTACTAACGGGTGAGGATTGAATCTGCTTCAATACTGAATTTGAGATACTGCTAATTGGCGTTGAGAGTAGTATATATAAATGTACGACTAATTTTCGTAACTCAGCTGAAAAGTTAATGTTTCTTAATTTTAGTCCTTAACTACGTACAAACTTTCTAAGTAATGCCCAAATAAGGTTTCACTTCCATTTTTGGTAATTCAATTCTTTCTTCAACTCTACTGGGTAAAAACATACATGTCTTGCACAAGTTATCGTACTGTCAACGTTCGGATATTTTTTTTTTTTTTTTTTTTTATGGCATAGTGTAGACAAACGAGCACACAGGCCACCTGATGGTAAGTGGAAACTGGATAGCTGTTATTTACTTAATAGTAATGGCTGCCGAGGTCAAAACAAGACGATAACATGTTAAAAGCAATAAGGGTTTACCCAATAGAATAGAGGCCCAGCTTAGCACTCATTTAGTATAAGAAGTACAGATGTAGCGAAACGTACATAGGTCTATGAACTGCAGTTTTAATTACTAATGAATTTGTGTCCAACAAACATTGAGTTAGTATTTATTAGATACACAATCCCGAACATAATTCTGATAGCTGGCTCAAAATGTCAATAATTGTTACCCTGCTATGCCAAAAAAAATATGCAAAACAAAACTGAATGCTTTAAACGTTAAATGTCAAAACTGCGAACTTCGGTCTGCGAAATACTTTTTAGTTAAGTGGTTATCGCCATAATACAGACCAATAGTTTTAAGTCAAAAGTGAACATCGGACGAATGGAGCATTTCTCTTTTTATATTGTTGGTAACCTATTAGTTAGGTAAAATTAAATAAATTTAAATAAACTTGTAAGTACTTATTTACAAATGCTATAACTGAATAACACAACTTATGGTTTACATGCAATAAAACCAATGGGATATAGAAACAGAACAAGGTCTTAAAGTAACTAGCTAAACTTAAAGTAAAAACTAATTTCCTTCAGATAAATTTAATTTATTACATAATTGTATTGAAACAGGGTCAGGCAAATAGCGATCGGCGATTGATTTAATTTGGCTTATTCTATGACTACTGCTGTGATCTTTTTCTGTAGTTGCATTAAACATGTCTACTTGCACGTAGGACTTTGGGTCACTTGATACTATTAAAGAAAGGTTATGACTTTATTTCGTTCGTATTGTTATTTCTTACCAAAGCTTAATTTTTTTTATTTAAAATAAATGTTTTGGAATTTAAAGGTATTATCTCGAGATACGAAAAAAGCCCCCGTAAGTTTTTAATGACAATTACTATATCATCCCTTTCTTTAGCTTAAATAGATTTACTAGCACGGAATTGGTTTTATTAATATGGGAGCTAAGTATCCTGCAATGTATCCTATGACTGCTTTGAGGTCATCGCAACAGTTTCCAGACTCATCCAGATTCGAAGACTAAATGTCACAGTTTGTTTTGATATTTGTGTCAATGTCTAATACTTCCCGTAATTACCTACAATTACCTACAATTCTACAAAAAACACCAAACGATAAACTATTTTTTTACAATACTGCCCAGTAAAAAGAGTATAAAGGTATTTCCCACTTTTTTTAAAGCATACATCCTGGCAACACTGACCTGGTTCGTAACAATTTTTTATTAAAAAGCTATCGATTTGTCGATAACATCGATACACAGCGGTGTTCACTCCCTACAACGTGTCAAAAGCCGCCTCCAACCGCGCTTCTTTTGACTAATTAAATGTTCAGTTTAAAATGACACTGGTATAATCTGCTTAACTGGGGAGTCACGCTAGAACTGTTTTGAAAATTGTTTTTAATCACTTACTTTTGACGCTAACTGTACCAGTTACATAAATAACTATTATAAACTACTAGCGACCCGCCCGCTCCATGCGCTTTGGTTTTAATCGAAATAGAATGTAACCTATATTAGTCAGGAATAATGTAGCTTTTGCTTTTAATTTTCTGATTTATAAAAACAAATTAATTTTGCCTATATTACGAAGTATTGTATCTCGGTAACGATAAAATAGAAATCATCAAAACACAAAATTGTAGTGTATTTATTTTTGTTAATACCCCTTTAACGCCACTTTGCTCTTAAATCGAAAGTTTGTTTTTTATCAAAAACTGAAAAAAACGATGATGTTTTTGTTGGTTTGTTGGACATGGCAGAGCCCGCAGCAGCACCCCGACATTTTGAACTTCTACTTGTATAACGTACCTGACCAATAGGGAATATGCATAAAATTTAAATCTGACTGAAATATTTTTTTCCTGTATTTCTATTAGCAACATACTTGATCTAAACGATTTTTTCATCAATTATTGCATTTTTTATGACTTAAAATTCATAAATAAAAGTGCAAATTTAGCGAGCGAATTTCAAATGTGTGAAACGCAACGCCATTGGATAAAACGAAACGTGGCGTCAAATGCTACGAAAACAAGTTTGTGTTGCGTTTATTTGTATGGAAATTGGAGCATTAGTGAGATAAAATAGTAATATTGTGTGTGTTGTGAATTCTATCTTCATAAAATTATTTTAGAAATGACTAATATTGGATTTGTGAAAGCACAATCAGATAATGTCGACTTGACGTCAAATTTAGATTTTACGTCTGCTGAGGTGAAAGAAGTGAAAGCTGTGAGATAATGATTCTATAATAATGCATTATTTAACCAATATAATCTTAAATATAAAGATCAGTAAACATAACCTAAAAGTACTCAAACACTACATTTTATTGTCAAAAATAATTTCACGAAATTTTATTCACGATCAGCTTAGTTTACTGTGTCATTATTTACGTAAGTCAATTTGCTATTTATCTTGGCAGAAAATGATAAGTGTAACTACCAATTATCATGATTATTACATGATTGTTACATATGGCACCGTTTCAAAATGTCAAAAATAGTCTCAATTTTAAATCATTTTTAATGCTTAAATACGACATGTTTCAACAGTATTTTTTTTTGTCTATGTTATAATATAACGATGTAAATAATAAAAAAAAATAAAAAAAAATCATGCATATTCCCTATTGGGTGAGTATAGTTTTTTGAAGTGGTGTATTTTATATTTTATTTCGATAGGAATTATTATATACTTTTTTTTTTACTTTTTATTACTTTTATTTTCATTGGAGACCAAGGCGTAGAAACTCACATAGAAAGACAGAGATAGGCATAGAAAGTTAAGAACTGTCACCTCATTGTTTAAAAATTATTTCGGAAAAACTATAGAAGATATAAATAAAAGGATTTTTATTCTCAGATCTATATAACAATTCCTATCAGAATAAAATATAAAATACACCACCAGGGATTGAAAACCGGTTTATTTTCCGTACCGGTTAGAGCCGCACTTTGAGAGCCTAACCCATAATAAAGGTTACGCTCGCAAGAACCGCTCTAACCGGTATCTCTATGTCGGAGCGTAAACAGGGAACGAAATCAATTTACCGGTTAGAGAGCGGTTCCTCCGTGTGGGGGGTGAATGACCGCTCGTTTAAGGAGACAGGATTGGTTTGCTATGGTATTAGATTGATAGCGCAGCCACCAGCAGCGCCTCGACGCGCGACAGCGGTCATTCATCCCGTATCGAAACACAGAGTAACCGGTTAGGGAGCGCTTCGAAATAACGTTCCCAAATCATTTCGTTCGAACGTAACCTAAATTATTAACCGGTTTAACCTAAATAAATACCGGTTTATTTGTAACCGGTTACAATCCCTGTACACCACTTCAAAAAACTATACTCACCCAATTGCTAGGTAGGTACCGTTTCTTGCACAGATATACTTACTGGAGTATTTATGTAAACCGAATATCAGTAAGTCGATTTTAGCACTTCCACATTTTGGTGACACATTACTGACTTTAATTAATAAATAAGGTTATAATTAATAAGCCACAAGAATCCCGATTAATAACAGAATAAACGACAGACAACGATTCGAAGACTACATACAATAACAATGTGCAAAAATACATGCAGTGATCAAAAGTACAATTAAATTATATCTAAGTATCTGGAACAAAAATACTACTCGCTTAGTACATCTGCTAGCTGCTTAGGGCGGATTCGACCAAACGAGAGTAAGCTTTATACTTCAAATAAATCGCCAGTTTATCGAGAGTAACTCAGTTCTACAATTTACCAACAATAACTGTTAAGATCAGTGAACCTATTCGTACCACCGTTTTGCGTGGACTAACAGAGTTATTCCAAGCATAATTTACTGGTGACCACATCTTTTTTTGTGCTGTCGGTTCTGTCATATCAACTCAACACACATTTTCTAATCAGAATTATTGTCCAGCTCTATATAATACTATAAACGTAAGTAGACATGACTGAAGCTTTGACATCGTACTGTAGTACAGAAAAATAACCACTGGTTTACACCGGAATCGAATTGTGGAAATCATATATCACTGGTAAAAAAATATTCACGTATTAATTCAAGTTTGGTTGAATCCACTCTTAGCAATCATTTGTATGCTACTACGTTATGGTGAACATAAAATACAGAACAATACTTAAATCAACACCTGACCGAACCGAATACAATCTCTCATCGTTTCGACTCTTTCTCCTCGAAGTGCAAGAGAACATGTACAGATCAAATTAGCATAAATACGCATATAGCTCTAGTGTTAGCCATGTACCTATATAATTCTTCATATCTCTGGAGGCAGCCCTTGAACTTTAGTAATCGTTGCGTAAACAACCGTTTGATACTCGTAGAAAAGTAAATTAATATAGGTACTCGTATCAACATTATTGAACTCGACTTAACTTGGCTACCTCAAAGAGAATTTATAAGCAAAATTTGTATTTTGAAACTATTTCCTAGTACACGATGGAATGCACTATTTATTTATATCTTTGGAAGCAATATTGTTTTCAATGTATCATAATTCATAAGTAATTCCTATTGAGTTTATAACTAATAATAAATGTGTATAACATATGTATATTTTGTATAAACTTGCTGGCAATTGTTAACTTACTACATTAATTGTGATACTGATATAAATATGGTTCATGATTTAGTGTTAGTAAAACATAACACCACAGAGGAGGGTCTAGATCTTATGGACACAATAGGTAATAAATGTTTAAAATGTTGTGACTGACTGTTACCGCCTAATAGTCATAGTGTTAGGGTAACGCACTGACCCGGCGCAGGCGCGCGAGGTCGGCGCGTCTCTACGCTCATTATGTACTAAGTTAACAAGCCCGTGAGAGTTAGTACCTTTAGGTTCGTACGTAACTTAAGTTAGTTAGTTAGTGGGCAGACGACGGGGTCGCTCGCTTAGCGCCGCCTGCGAAAACAATGAGATACTTCACTTTTCTACATGCTTGTGGCTAACGCAAATATTATGAACACGTTCCATTCTTTACATTTGCGATTCACGCGCGAGTTTGAACTGCGAAAATTAATAATCATTTTATTTATAAAAAAATCAAAGCTCACCCACGCAAACTCATATAGAATCGAAAGTGCTAAAATTATAACCACAAAACAACCAGAAAACATTTTTGCAAAATAGGTACATAATCATATTAATCATAACATTACTACATAAATTAAATATATAATGCCCTAAGCATTTTGTTACATCTATTATTTTTGCATATTATGGCCGTTACATCACCCACACAAAACACCCGGAACAAGGCGAAGCTCAGTGTATGTCCGTACTGTGTGCAGAGACGAGTGAAGCAAGCTTCTCATAACAATAAATACTCAATATTTACGTTTAAGTCGTTGCGTTACGTTACGTTAAAGAAATGCTAAGCTTTAATCGTCACTCTCAGAAGAGTTTATTTCTCTAATTATGAGAGTAGTCAAATTTCATGGAACCATCCCACATGCATTCCTTTTCTGAATTTTCCTTGCCATATACTCAACCCCAGGGCAATACTTCATTATTTGCTCAAAAACAAAATATTCCTCCACCAACTTGTGCAAACAAAATCAGTTCAGTAGCTAATATTACCTACTTAGTGTGGTTATTTTTATCGCTTTCAATCATTATAGACCCTGGTAATCGTGTTTCTTTTAAGGAACGTCTCGGGTTATCAGAATAATAGGTACAGGGTTTTAGGCCATATAAGTTGAAAAGGCACCGCGGGAAAGTAAATGGAATCGTTAGTAACTTGAATTCGGTTATTTATCCTAAGTAAACAAGTAAGTGAAACAATCATCATCGTTGATATAAAATATGTAAATACCCACGAACAGGGATTATGATCTGACCGATTTTACCAGTACGGTTCACAATATATTGACAGTCAACAATCTCACGAGATAGGTTGTAAACGAATGGTGATCATAATCATACGTTATTAGGGACACAGAACGAACTACCGCCAAGACCGACCAGTGATAAAACCGGACACATTGTAAACCCTATCGGCCACTGCAAATTCGTTCACAATTTGAAAATGTGCTGTTCATAATTTTATCGATAGTTTACAATCTCGACAGATATACAGGGTATTTTTTTTTATCAGTGCACGAATTTTAACATTTATGATTTTGCGTCGTGAATATAATATACAGAGTGGAAAGTTGAGATGGGACAGTAAGGGCAGCCGAGCTACTAGATCCCTTGCTGCTACGCGAAAATGATCTTAGACCTTTACTAACTTTTTGAGTGATGACAATCGACCTTCACAGATTTGTAATAAAATGTACAGCCAGCGAGGAAATCGACCGAGACTTGAGACTTGAGTTTTTTTTTCTATGCCAATTGGTCCCGTTTCTATCATGATAAAGTACTCTTTGAGACCAACTAAGGTTAGAGTACTAGAACACCTACAAATCAAAGAACACTTTTTTCTAGTTTTACCTTCTCGTGTCGTCACCGAGTCACACTAGAAAATCACTTTTTAAAACTTCAATACTAAAACCCTTTTTACAACACGTCCCTCTCTTCGCACCCCTGCATTGGAGGGTCCATGAATATCGTTAAGTTAATCTTTGAATCGGCAATATCCCTAATGTTTTTTTAAGCTGAAGTAAAAATAACATAACACAATAGCAAAGCAAATATTAAAATTTGTGCACCTATTAAAAAATTACCCTGTATTATAATTATAATAGGCTATTTGACAGGTTTTTGAAAACCATCTCAGATTATTTGTTGGTGTTTATTGATTACTCCAAAAGTGGTAATTTTAAATTCTTTTATGTATTTCGTCTAAAAAAAGGAAATAAAAATTCACTTTTAAAATATGCCGCCAAAACGCTTTCTTGGGCAAGATGGCGTCGCACAGGAATCAGTGACGTCGGTGGTCAATACATAAACAAACTGACATTGGCTAATCATAGCAAAGCCAGAAAAACAAAGAAACGTCAACTGTCATATAGAATATACAGACATCCTATAATCTGTGATATTATACCGACCCTTGACGTCATCATGGATTCGGCGCCGTTTTCGATAAAATGGCTACAGATAAAAAATTATCAAGTTTTATCGTGGTTTTTTTGGATAAAAGATCCATTTTTTTTAAGTAAGAATACCTTAAATCGATTTTAAAACTCATAATTTATACGACTATACATAATTATTACGTTTTTTTTCACCTTGTCAAATAGCCTATTATAAACTATCGGTCATCAAAAATGTGTCTACATAAAAGTAAGGCTCCTGTGAATGAATAACCGCGACTCTCAAGAGCACTT
>OZ014438.1:64033455-64142934 GCA_963966035.1 Acleris laterana | reverse complement strand
AATATCGTCGCTTATCTAACAATCAATCTTTTCAAAATAGCGGTTTTAACATTTAAGTGTACATTGCGCTCCAGTATGCAGTCGCATTCTAGATTTTCAACTAGTCAGAAACAGCATAAAAAAAAGGAGTGTTGAGCCAGTGTTTGATCTCCTGAGCCTATATTCTACTGGATAAAACAATACTGCTTTTGACGTGTTATGGCATTGTTACTAACTGTCGAATAAGAACTATCATAGTAACTACGACAATACGATAACACGTCAAAGGCAATATTGTTTCATCCAGTAGAATAGAGGCCTTGTAGTTGGTCGAAATGATTCGAGCGGCATAATTTATTAGATAAGCGGCTTTTTGGAAAAATTAACTGATTAAATGTTATTGTGAAGTGATTCATCTTTATAATTTCAAACACCAAAACATGAAAATCTGATCGTATTTTTTTTATAGGCATCCTTTTTTATTATCAAGTTGTTGTAGTCAACGAATGCAAAAACACCATAGACAAAATAAAATGTATTGTCAGCTCAAAGCAAGTATAACTTGGTTAAGTAAAACCTGGATAAATGAGAAACCTCCATAGCTGGAACTAGGTCCCGACACTACAGCACTGAATTACCTGTTTTATTGGGACAAACCCAACCTCTATAACCGGGATTAGTTCTTTCGATGTTATCGTCAAAATTACGTCTATAATTGAGACTATTTTACAAAGAATACTTTTGCTAAATTATTTTCTTTGAATTTTATATTGTATTGACCTCTGTAACTGAGATAACGTCAATTTATTCTATACCTCTCTAACTTGGACTTTATTGCTGATACATTTCCGTTTTGTTTACTAATTCTTAGTGTACCACTGCCCGCAAATTCCGCACTTGGCTAATTGTGTCTAAATAACCTCCAGTAGAGAGCGAGGGCAGGTAGGCGAGCGGTATACAGGGGCTCATTTAGATCTTATTAATATAGCTTTATATTTAATGAGTTCCGTTTTTGCCATTTAGGCTTCGGAACACTAAAAAGTAACATGGTATTAGACTCATTCGTTAAAAACAGTTTCATAGTACTCGACATCTGCTTGTGGCGTGGACTACAATAGCTTTATTCAAAATCTTTGGAGTACCTACAAAAAATATTGCCATTATTCGGTGTTCGGGTTCTTTGGGGTTTTATATTATTTTCCTTAAGACTGCACCGAGCAAACGTCGAGCGTCCAGTGGCGCCCATTACTATTATTGTGTTTTCTAATTAACTAAAGAATTTCCTTGCAATCAGACGACACATTTTTGTAGCGCAAGTATAAACACAATGTATGGGATACGTAACAAACTTTAATAACAATTACCCTTTGAGTAGTAGCTTAACGGGAAATGGTGGCCACTTTTTTTCGTTAAGATGATAACTCGAAGGTGAATGGTTATTAAACTATGTGATATACCCTATAAGTTGTGTTTTCATTTGTAGTACAAAAACCTCCCGATCAATTTAAAAAAAATACTTTAGTTTATTAGAAAACACAATAATAGTGATGAGGGCGCCACTGTACATCCGGTTTACGCTCGGCGCAGTCTTAAATGTTTCCTCTGTATGTGACTGTTTGTAGCTCACTTCAAATAGCGGTTGGGAGAATTTTAATTTCGTCACTTTGGATAACGGCACCAGTGCGTAATTTAGCCCAGATCCTGCTTTTTGAAAATTTAGGAAGTCATTAAATATCGAAAATTAAATTAAATGACATACGTACCTATTTTTTCTTATTTTCAAATAAAGAATACGTGCCAGGATGATACTGTTAACTAGCAAAATGATACGCAGGCCACGTTTCTCTAGTTGAAGAGAACGATCACAAACATAAATCGTGAACGTGTTATAAATAGGTATGAGTTATCAATTATCATTGTAAACATACAATGCAATTAACTTTGATGATGAAAGGTTATCGTATCAAATCCAATTTATTTTATATAATCGCTTAAACAATAACAACAATAAAACACACATAGGACCTTGTTACACTTGTTCGTTATATCCACAACATAGAACCATGTAATATCGGGAATGTTGTATTATTAGTTGATGATTTTAAGAGCCTGGTTGTACCAAAATACAGCTAAAGACATGTAGAATTACGTACTAATCATAACTCATATTGTGGAAAAAATTTAACATACGAGGGCTGATTGATAAGTATCCGAAACGACAATGAAAAAATTTAAAATAAAATATGTTCCCGCGGAAATGTAAATTTGCCATCTTTTTAGATTTCAAAAAGCCTATTATCATTATTTTTTTGTTATTTCTTTAAAAATAATAGAGGTTTAAAGTCAGTGTAATTTTCCATTTTCATGAAAATGGAGAAAACGGAAGTTCGTGCTGTAATAAAGTTTTATGTTTTAAAAGGGAAAACAGCAAGTCAAATAAAAACTAAGCTTGATCGTGTCTTGGGGGACTCTTCTTCGTCTTTTAGCACTGTCCACACTTGGGTGGCGGATTTTAAACGCGGTCGCCAAAGCTGTGTAGATGCTCCCCGCTGTGGCCGACTAAATGAGGTGACTACTCCGGAAATGGTAAATAAAATAAAAAAAGTTGTACTAGATGACCGCCGTTTGAAGCTAAGAGAAATAGCAGAGATTGTAAATATCTCGTCAGAACGGGTTTTTAATATATTGCATGAACATTTGTCAATGAAAAAGCTTTGTGCGAGATGGGTGCCGCGGCTACTGAACGACGAGCAAAAGCAGCGACGAGTGAATATTTCAAAGGAGTGTTTGCAACTTTTTAGACTCGACTCCAATGAATTTCTTCGTCGTTTCATTACGGTTGATGAGACATGGATACACCACTACACGCCGGAGACCAAAGAGCAATCTAAGCAGTGGACGAAAAGTTGTGAACCCGCACCTAAGAAGGCAAAGACTACATTATCGGCAGGCAAAGTGATGGCAACTGTATTTTGGGATGCTAGAGGCGTAATTTTTGTAGACTATCTTGAAAAAGGAAGAACAATAAATGGCCAGTATTATGCAAACCTTTTACAAAAACTGAGCGACGTAGTTAAGGAAAAAAGACCCCATTTGGCTAAGAAAAAGATATTATTCCATCACGACAACGCACCAGTTCACACGGCTAGAGTTGCTATGGCAAAAATTCAAGAGTTACGGTTGGAATTATTGTCTCACCCACCATATTCACCAGATTTGGCCCCCTGCGACTTCCATCTGTTCCCAAATTTAAAAAAATGGCTAGGGGGACGTAAATTTTCCACCAACACCGAGGTCATTGACGCCGTTAATGGCTATTTTGAAGGACTCGATAGAAGCTTCTATAAAAATGGGATTTTGGCTCTGGAGAAGCGTTGGGTAAAATGTATAGAGTTAGAAGAAACATATAATAGGTAGAGAAATAAATTAGATTGTTACAAAAAAAAAAAAAATTTCTTCTTAATTTCGGATACTTATCGATCAGCCCTCGTACAACCTTTACCTTGGAATATTGGTGCAGCGAATTGGTGACCAAAAAATATTTGATAAAATTTATATCCTTGGAAAACATCTTATAACTCCTACAACCAAAAGACAAACTAAAATGACAGTTTTGATTGACGCGTTCTGTATGCATTTTTGTACTGTTTATAAAATTGTACTAGATTATTTTTTATAAAGATAGAATAGTTTTCCCTTCACATATTTTCTGAGATTATATTTCAATCTTAATAATTATGTTAATGCACGTACAACTGCGCTCAATAAAAGTAAAAATAAGTTTTATAACCAGTTTTGAACTTAAGACGTTTTGTATATGAGGCAGAGGTTGTAATAGAAGTGTTTCTCTTACTTTGCTGTGCCGGTGCGGCTCGCCGAGGCCCGCCGGGCGACGGCGGCGAGAGTCGCGGGTTCGAGTCGAGCCGGCTCTCGAGCCAGTCGTTCTTGACCGGCGGAGGTACCGGAGTGCTCACTGTCGCCATGGAAACGTCCCCTATGATGTGTAGCGCTTCCTTGCACGCGTGGTACATGCGGAGCATCTCTTCGCGCTTGAGGGCCTCCTCAGGCGACTCTTCCATCATTTGCGACTGAAATTATCATTTTAAAACGATATAGATAGCATTCTGAAAATAGAACCATGTCGTCATTACAGATGATTGAAGCAGTAACCTATCTGAACTATTCACAAAATTAGGACAACACAAAAACACTAAAATTATAAAGCGTAGGGCACAACTCCAAGAGATAAATAAAAGGCAAACCACGAACCTGATCACCGGACGCATACAAGTGCGCCAGCAGCTCTCCGTTGATGAAATCTTTGGCGTTGTTTATGATCATCATCATGATCGTTTTCGGGACGAGGTCCCGCGTGGTCTTCGTGACTATGCGCATGTAAGAGTCTACCAAGTTTCGAATTGTCTCGACTTGGCGCTCCAGTTGCGGATCCATGCTGCTGGACCCAGCAGAATCCGACGTCTGGAAAAATAAATACAACGACTCAGTAACAGGACCAGTAACAGGACCAGGAGCAATGGTAGCTTATCTCGTGACATTCGTTATTGAACAGTAGTGAACCACAGCGCTTACACTCAAGATAAGTGACTCAACATTTCCAGTAAATCATTGCTTTAGATCTGACCTTACCAGATACGGGGAACTGACAGTGAAAAGGGACTAAACACTTGGTTAAGATGATTGGAATTGGTGTACAGTTTAACTCATGAAAGAGGGTTTGGCATACTTGTAGTTGTAACACGTACAGATAACCACACTATAGCATACCCAAGTAACGAAAATGGCTGTATAGTAGCTATTTAGTGGTTAATATTGCTATAGGCTGTCAAACTAGGCTGTATAGCTAGCTATACAGCCCTTATAACTCTTAAATGGGCACAAAATTGTACACCTTAGGTTCGTAATTGCTGTTAATAGCTGAATAGTAGCGTTATAACAGCTGTATTAAGGGTTATAGTTTTTATAAGAGCTGAATAAAAGTTTTGTAAGAGGGAATGAGTGACCTGTTTTACAGTTTTAATACTAAATAAGCACTCATGTTCTACTACTACGAGAATAGTAGTTCACGACTGCACTCAATGTTACTTATTATAATCCCATTGCCGTTCTTTGATCGATGCTCGAACTTATTCGCGACGGGCCATAGCGTAATTGTACTATAATGTACTATTCCAACCTCCATACTGGATTTACATTATTAAATTAATTTACTAAGGTAAGCTATTTGCAGCATATGTGGAATATTACTGGTAACCTAAGTTTACTGTCAAAGTATATAAATATTCAGAAGCAAAAAATCACGCGCCTCGTGAATAATGTGTATTTCATTTAAAAAAAAAAAAGCGGTGTGTTGACTAAAAACATAATCTATGTTTTACGTTTAAAAGCTTCAATGAGATGTATAACGTTAACGCACGTAATCAATTTTACAAAATTGTCAAATATAGCACTATTTTTGCATAAAATGTGACTCCAACAATCAAATAAAATAAAGTAAAGATTATGAAAATGATAAAATTGAGGTTTTCTAAAATAAACCTTTATAATTCTCTTAGTACTCTGTTAGCTGTATTACGGTACACCATAGTTCTATTAATCAACCAAAATAATTAAATAAACTGTTTTGTGAACTACAATCGAGCTCTAGGCTGTAATGGAGGTATTAAAATGTACCCGTATAGAACTTTGCACGTAGTAACAGTATAATGACACCCCAATATAAAGCTATTACCTTTTAAACGGTAACAGTGACTTTTATAAAGTCGATTGCTGTTTTATCGTGTAAATGGACGTCACTATACAGCAAACACTCTTACAAGGGTTTACTGCGACTCTCTTATAGTGCAACTAACTTATTAAAAGTTCACCGTCACCCCCTTAAAGCTCAAGCTTTAAGGGGGTGACGGTTAATAATTCTCTCCCGTTAAAACACCTTTATAAAGCTACTCAGTACATGGCTGTATAAGATCTCTGTCTTATACTGTAATTACACCGATAGTGTATTAAAAGGTATATTTTGAACTTTTAAATTACCTTTACGTTGCCATTATACTGTCTCAAGTGTTCCTTTACCCTGTAAGTTTACGTGTGAACCTTATTGAATTTTTTAAAATGCTAAAAGTACACGATAAGAAGAAAAATAAACCAATACACAGCTATTTTCGTTACTTGGGTAGCTTAGCGCCGACAGCTACGCACACAGAGACCACGTGCACGTGCATCTACACACACAAGTATGGCAAACCCGCGTTCTTGAGATTAAGCAACAGTACCTAGGTGTTAAGTTTGCATTTGTTATACTAACCAATATTGGGATACACCAATTTTTGACAATGTATGAAAAAATAAAAACCATTTCGAGGAATAAACTTCTCAAATTGAACCCGGTAGTTAGATAAAAAAATGTACAATGAATTAATTATAACTAAATTCGAAATTGACATTCATTTGAACCCTTAATGCCGGTCCGAATTGCGCTATATCAACCTCTTTTGTGGTTTTACACAAAACATATGAATCCTCTCCAATATTTTATTTTATAAGCACAATATCGATATCTAGCTAACGCCTGCGTTCAAAGGCAGCTGTTGTCCTGTCAACATTTATTTGTTTACAAATTGACTGTAATTCTTATGATGAAATAAATATATTAATGATACCATTTCTCTTTTGAGCTAAGTTGATGATTGATGATGAATGTTAATAATTTGTATGGTGAGGTTTTTCAACATATTCTAAACGACGGCATCAACATTAATTGTAGAATCTCATGATTGGAAGTATGCAATTTCCTACCAATAAATTTAATGTGATTGTGTACAGTGAATCGACTCTAGAAACAAGGGCCTTGCAGGAAGTGCTGAATCAATTAACATTTCGAGAGAAGCAATGACCGAATGCTTAAAATACTCTGAAATAATAAATTGATTGTATTGTGATTGTTTGTTTACATTTTGTTAGAATGACGTTCGTCTATTATGACTTTAAAAACAGATCACATATAGTAAAAAAACATCTATCTAAATCTTAGATGAAGTACACTCATTTTTAGGGTTTCGCACCTCGAAAGGAAAAAGCGGAACCCTTATCACTTTGTTGTCCGCCCGTCCGTCCATCCGTCTGTCTAGACCCCTTTTCTCAGCAATGCGTGGAGGTATTAAATTGAAATTCATATCAAATACTCAGGTCTGTAATACCTTTAAGCTGTAACAAAATCAAACTTCTATGTCAACGCAATCAAAAGAAACAGCAATTTAAGCCGCATATTTTCAAACTTGCATCTACTCGCAAGGGAATCACAACCTAAAGGGTACTTCCAGTCGATCTAGAACCTTGAAATTTGGCATGAAGCAATGTTTTATAGCACATATAAAGGGAAAAATCCGAAAACCTAAAATTTTTAGTTACATCACATATTTTAACTCGATCGTCGCTATGGGTGAACTTTTACTTATTTACCTAAAGGTTTGTACGGAACCCTCGGTGCACGAGTCCGACTCGCACTTGGCCGGTTTTTTTTTAAAAGCTCCGCCATTTTAGCACAGTAAGTAGGCCAGGGTAATTTTATTTGATTAACTATTGTAAATAGCAATCAATCATACTTCATGAAATGTTTTAGATTTAGATCCTTAGAAAAGGCTATTCTTTCGAATAAATATCCAAAAGAACAGTTATTTTTATTGGTGTAGGTATCCCAATTATTCATATTCTCTTCTTCTCATTATTTTTATTGGTGTATCCCAATTATTCATATTCTCTTCTTCTCATTGCCTCATTTTAGTGTCACTCGAAATATTAACAATAATCGGTTTGTGTTTTAGCTATAGATTATATATATTTTGAGCTATGTTCGAGATTAGCGCATTGTCATAAAAAGAAAAGGCAATACTCAATTATAGTATGCACTAAGGATAAAGGTACTGTTCAGTTGACGTCAAAACAGCGTGGTGTTGTAGGTTATTTAAAGTGCGTAAAGTCATAATAGATGAATTAAACTGACATTTCATGTATGGTTTAGTTCACTAACAGTCGTTTTAATCGTTTGAGCAAATGTTAAACTGTTATTTAAACAAGTTTTTTATACCACGATGGTAGCAAACAAGCGTACGGCGCGCCTGACGGTGAGCGGTTACCGTAGCCTATGGACACCATCGAAATATAATAAGTATGGAAGGGTAACCACATGCAAAAACTACTGACAAATCCGCTCCAAAACACACAGTTAATTATAAACAACCGTTTGATACTACGTCAGAAAGTCGTCTGATAAACGGTTCGGCACTAAGTACTAGGCCCCACTGACTTAGTGCTGACGGGGGTCCCGGGAGCTCCCGTCAGCAGTAAGTCAGTGGGGCCGATTTTCAGTACCAGTTACGCTTCCATACTTATTATATTTCGATGATGGACGCCTGCAATGCAATACCAGAAGTATCGCGCATACGCGTTGCCGACTCTTTGAACACAAGGAACTGTCAGTTCACTGTGTCCTTTATAATTATTACTTTAAACTGCACAATACGTTGAAATCTCAATATGGAGTAACATGTTTTGTAGGGATATTTTCGATTGCATACTGAGATGACGGCAGATAAAGATGTTTGGAAGACCTGTTGCGCCGACCCAAAGTGATCGGGATAAGGGCAAGATGATGATGATGATATGCGATTGCACTTATTTCGTTAAAAATACGAATAACTTCATAAATTAAATGCCAGTGTTATTTAAAATTTGTTAAAGTTCACCTACTAAGTATTTAGGCTAAACCACACGTTTCGCTAGAGGAGATTAGTGTTGCTAAGGCTGCGTTTCCACCAGAGCTGTGCGAGGCAGCCAAACAGTAATGCGAGGAAAAATCCACCAATAGCATAGGGAGGCTAGTAAAACCAAATAATCATTTTGGTGGACTTCTCCTGGCAACATCGCGTCGCTGCCTCGCACAGTTCTGGTGAAAACGCAGCCTAAACCTAAACAACTAAGCATTTTCATATTTACTAATTACAATTATTTTTTACTAAGGGCCGGTTGACTCAACTAATTGTTAAAATTCGAAAAAGGAATCGAAAATTTGACATATTTCCTTGTGATTACCATTATTGTCTGGCAAATAAGTCTTGAAATTAAAAAGTGGCCATTCTGTAGTGTCGATTGATTTCAAAGGGATGTCACTAGGGTTTGCAATTCGAATATTCGAATTATTCGCCATAAATGTTATTCGAATTCGACAATATTCATTATTCGAATAAAACGAATATTTCGAATAGTGCACAAATTTGTCTGTAATTATTTACCTTAGCAAAACATTAACAAAATGCCAGGATTAATTATCCTCCATATTAACGAGTTCGTGGAAATAGATTTAAATATTAAAAATAACTACAAATGTAAGACAAACAATATATTACCTATTTTGCTTTATCCTTGCCAAAATCAAACTCCCTAAAAAGAACTAAATACCGTACCGTAATTGGTAAAAGGGTAGCGAGCTAGGGAGCTAGCAAGTTCGGCTACATGCTAGGTATCTGGAGAAGATACCATAAATGTTTTTTTGAATTGTAAGGTCATTACATTTTAAATTAACATCACATATTTTACAATTACACAACTTAGAATCATTATTTTGTTTAATTTTCAAAAATATTCGAATTATTCGAAATATTCGAATATTCGAATGTTGGAAATCTAAATATGCGTATTATTCGAATACTAAAATTGAACGAATATTGCAAACCCTAGATGTCACTAGAGTTGGCAATTTTTTGAACAATTAGTTTAACTACTGATCAAACAACAGGACCTAAGACCATTTCCAGCTTTAAAGAAAAATTCATTGGTAATAATATTTACACGTAAAATTGTGGTTAACATTATAAAAATGAACAAGGTATCAAGGCCCACACCACACCTCAGTTTGCACGATATGTACAAAGTCAATATAATAATGTGTTCACTATGTTCTTCTGGCAGCCTGATTACGTTGTCGAATGCCCAACCCCTCAGGTCGGAAGTAAGCGTGTTAGCGGTTTCGGTAGTGAATCTGTCGTGCTAAACAGCGCTATCTACACACTGACGAGCCACGTGGGATGCAATGAACTTATAGCTCTACCGGAATCTCCTGACAAATTTAAAAGTAAAAAGTAATCGATTTTCATATGGCAATGTTGAGTCAACCACCTGTGAACTCAAATTTTACCGCTTGTCATGGTTTGTTATTGTTTGTTATGTTTACTCAAATATAGCGTTATTTACCAAGGAAACAACTTGTGAAGAAGATGTGAATCAATCACAATCTTTGTTTTTTTTTTTGTTTTTCTCAATAGACTTGTAAATCAAGCCAAATAATATTGATACTTTAAAGAACGTTACTCATCGTTCAGTTCAGTGGCACGATCATCATGGCATTTTTATGAGAAACTAGCTTCCCGTCAGCGGCTTCGCCCCGCTGCAAATTCCCGACCTTCCCGTTGGATTTTTCATTTTTTTTCTTACATATAAACCTTATCCTGACAATAACGAACGCAACAAAAAAGAAATCAGCCAAATCGGTTCAGCCGTTCCAGCTACGATTCTGACAAATCTCTTTCGCTTCCTAATGTTTGAAGTCATTTTCAATTAAAATTAAAATCTTATAAACATTATTTACAGCACAAGATTATTTTAATTTAAGTTATACTTGCAATAATTGGAAATTTAAGTACAAAATTGGTTTTTAGGGTTACATAGTCGATTAATCGTAACTAGATTATAAATGTTGGTTTGTTCCGTCTTTTTAGTATTAATAGTTAATTAGACCCTGGAAAATGGAATAAATAAAGACTACTACGTGGACTGAGTCCACCACATCATACTTTAGAACTAGTGGAAAATCAAGTATCAAAACCTTTTCCACCGAGTTGCAAGCTATAAATTTTAATTTCCCTATTTGTCAAGAGATTCTGGTAGACCTTAACCACTAAACCACATACTTACACCATTATCATAATGAAACTTAAAAAAAAAACTAAATGTTGTTAGACGTAAGACAGTGCAGCAAAATGGATGAAGAAAAACCATAACTAGTGATGATCAGCCTGCGTTTCAAAAGCGTATATTACGATTACTTTTATGGTCCTGCCGATTCAATTATATGATAAGCAAGGTACCGACAGAACTCCACTTAGGAGTATGAGTATGCGAAAAACTAATTTTTAAATGTACATGCATTTCATAATCCTTGTTACAGTAAACTCGTCTAAAATAGCTGATCACCTGTACACATTTCCAAAATCCAGCAAACAAACCCTTACGAGAAATATTGACTTACTTTCTTATTTCCACCCAACCCCGGGAAGGGAAATAACTAAAATAAAACAAAAACATAAATCAAACGAAACGAAAAGAATAGCGATGTCGTCGCTTCTAGCGCAACAACTCAGGCTCAGTACGAGGCAGAACCTTGGCAGGAACACATACTGTGATTAGTCTAAAAAAAATTGTGAAAGAAGAAGTCGATGAGACACTCCACAAATAATATTTTTATAAAGGAACTCAAAATGTGAGCAGTCAATTCATGCTTTACGCTACATCTTAATGTATTTTAAGAAATCGTGCATACGTGTCCAAACCAAACTAGAGAAAATACAAATAAATAAATAAAAATATCTTATAATTCACTACATAGCACTCAAAGTAAAAGTGTTAGGTTAGCATGATTTTAAACATGGAGCGAATTAGTACGTCTCGCTTTAACAAACCTCATTTCCTTCACCCTGTTTAGCATGGCAAACATACGTGAACGTTAAACATAAAACGACCATATAAACTGTAATATGAAATATACGACAATACATTTATAACATACGATATCTTTATTAACGTTAGAAAGCAATAAACTCCTGCGATATACTCTGATAAAAGGAAAGGTTTGGGATATACAGTCATAATTGAAATTTGAAGGAAGAAAGTATAGGAAAGATGACGCAAGCCGAATACATTGACTAAAATATTAGTACGCAGAGCTTACCTCGTCACCGTTAGCGGCTTCTGACGTCTTCTCCGGGTAGACTCCTGCACGGAGCAGGGAAGCCTTCCAGGAGTCTACATCGTCCTGAGTCTCGCAGGACAACTCAAGTTGTTTGTAATCCTAATAAACACATTTAAATAGTTTACGTAACTAAAATGTTTAATGAATCCTTTCAAACGTACTTAGCGGTAATTTGCCTAACGGCATTCTTCCTAAAAGGTAACAGACAAGCAGATGTTCTGAACAGTTGTTTGTGAATACCTTGTAGACATTCCTGCCTTCGGGGTTAAAAAGCGCGAACATGTGACGGCGCGACATGAACCCCTGTTCCAGGTCTCGAAGTTTCAAACCGTCCAGAGGCAGCATGTATTTCTTCTCGCGTTCCTCCTCGTCCTTATACCACGAGATGCTCTCCGATGTGAGAACGAACCAGTAATCGCGGGAACCTCCTAGGGCAGAAACACACTAACGTTCGTCCACAGTAACGAATAGCCACAAAGCGATACCCGACCTCGTCATGGGTTTTATTAATTGCTGTAAATAAGATTTGGTTAAAGATGCGTTTATTGTAGGTAGTTCGGTACGCGGTCGGGTTTCTTTTTAGGATTTTATCAACGTCAAACGACAATCGTTCGCTGGCCCCGAGTGCCGTAGCGAACAAGGAATAGTCCAAAACCAATTAATATAAAGCGCCAATGAGCAGCAACTTGCGCTTAAAATAAACGTGCGTGACGGATATACCTTTCATGATTCCCAGGTTGTGTATGCACATGTACCCTTTCCTGATCACTTGGTTACCGAGCGCGCGGTGCCCCGACTTCGTCGAATTCTCTGATTGGTTCTGAGCACTGAAATAGATACAACAGTTCTGTTATACAAATAGCTCCCTTTCACGTTTCACATTATCATACGGAACCCAACAAAATATATGTCCTTGGCAGCTCATAGGTCAAAATGTGAAGTCAATTCTTGGTTAGAGACTATCAAGGATGTGCTCAGAGATATAAATTAATAACACAGGCAGTTTTGACCAAGTCAATATGATGAAAAAATATAAATAAGAATATTTTCTGAAATACATTTAGCACAAAACTACTGTAATATTATGCAGTATATCTGAACACACCTCGATTAACCGTATTACAATTTGAACCTATCAATCTCAAGTACCACGGACCTTTATTTCTTTGGTCTCCATTACTAACCTAGGAGGGAGGTGTTCTGAATTCAGTCCAGATCTAGCGTGAGACCTGCGAATTCGATTATCTTTGAACCTTAATATAGAAACGATAAAATAGATACACATTACAAACGAGCGTCAGTCACTTTAGTTACACGAAATCAAATCACAAAAGAGTCAACAGTAATATCTAGCGACTGTCACATTTAATAAAGATGCCCTCAAAAATTAAGGAACCGTCGACTTGATTTACTAACACCAATCGAAGATATTTTGCATCAACACAACTAGGATGGACTCTGACCTTTCTGAAACATTTTTACAAATAAGAGAATAATAGTTTCAATAAATATTATTACTATTGGTAGCAATGCTATTATTTATAACTATTAACCACCCTCAAAATCACAAATGCTTTAGTTTATTCTAAGTATGTTTTCAATCTCCGATTTTCATTTAGCTAATGAGACCTACATTAGATTTTAAATTTGGACTCGAGATATAAGAAATATACATTTTATGCAGTAATAAAATTATAACTTGAATTGATTGGTGTACACACTTGGCAAATCCAATGAAATCTTCATGGTTGGTATTCATATAGGCGAGTTCACAGTCAATTAACAGGCCCAACTGGTCTTTGCACTGATTCTCTCGGGAGCGCACGTGCGACATGATGATGCGCTCAGTCTCCTCGCGCAGGCGCGGGTAGCGCGACATCTGCGGACACCACAAAATCTGGAGAATCTTTTCTTGACCAGTCAACGACCAAACTCAATCGTTAAACAACATTTTCAGATAATAACTGTCGGTATTATATATTGTACACGCATACAGTGGTGGTCATATATGTAGGGACGCTTGCGTTTTTCAAATATGACTTAACAATTTAGACCAGCAATTAAAAAGTTCATGACCAATTTTATTGTTAAGACTGCGCCGAGCGTACGCCGGATGTACAGTGGCGCCCTCATTACTTTTATTGTGTTTTGTAATAAACTAAAGTATTTTCTTGAAATTGGACGAAATGTTTTTGTACTACAAATAAAAATACAACTTATAGGGTATATCATAAAATATAGTTTAATAACTATTCACCTTCGAGTTATTAACTTAACGGAAAAAAGTGGCCACCTTTTCCCGTTAAGCTGACTACTCAAAGGTATTTATATTTATTACAGTTTGTTACGTATCCCATAAATTGTGTTTTTACTTGCACTACAAAAAAAATCGTCTGATTCCAAGGAAATTCTTTAGTTAATTAGAAAACACAATAATAGTAATGAGGGCGCCACTGGACGCTCGGCATTTGCTCGGCGCAGTTTTAACTAGCTGTTCCCGTCAACATTTTTTTGGGTTAATATATAATATATAGCCTATGAATGACACTCACAAATAACGTGGATTTCTATTGCTAAAATAATTTTCAAAATCGGTTCAATACATCCAGAGATTACCCCTTAAGACGTCACAAACTTTACCTCCTGATAATATTAGTATAGATTACAACTTACTTTAGATCATCCATCGACTAAGGTTTAAACTGATTTACAATCAACTACTAAAGGGTGTCCCAGAAGTAAAGAGACAATTTTCGTAGAGAAAATTGGTCAAAGAGAAAACATCCAAAAAAGTTTAAACCAACTGTCATGTCGAGAGTCGATGTTAAATCTTTCAAATAAGCCGGGAGTCGCGTACTTCTCTGCTTGTTTTCAATAATAAAGAGAGTGGAACAAGAACTAATTGAGAAAAGAGTTTTTCAGTACTAACAATGTCACGGGAAAACGCACACGATACATCATTTTATTGAAGAGGAAGCTAGAAGAACAAGTAATAACAGAAATATAAATATGTTTTATGTAAAGAAAACCGACATTTTCAATATATTACTGGGTGACAGCGTACAGTTTCGACTGTTCAAAACATAAATATGGTAAAAAACATGTTTGAGCAAGTTCCATTGACATCTGTTAGAGTTACAGCAATAAAATTTAAGATATCAAGATCTGTCGTGGTCAGGATGAGGGTTAATGATTCAGCCTTTAAATTATTTGTTAAATAATCGGAATAAAAGTATATAAAAGAGCAGGAGGAGCACGCTTAAACAGATTGTCATAAAGTTTACAAAAAAACATAGAAAGTTCTCATTCTTAATGATGAGACCTGCCTTCTGTTGATACATGTTGTATTCCTGGCAAGGGATATATTATTGTTTTAAGTTGAGGTAGATAGGTATGATCATTATGTTAAAAAGCAAGTGGACAAACCCAAATCTTTCACTGAATTTAACTGTCGGTGGACTTGATTGGCTAAAACTGTAGCTTTGAGACCTAGAACAGCTGTGATGAGACAGACAGCAAATAACCTTCAAAATAATGGTAACAAAGTTGAAATATGCACCAATTCGATATAGTTATTTGATCTTAACAATACAAGATTTATTACGAACCAATAAACCTTGATTTTATTGCATTCCTTATATTAAATATTTCTAACCTAATTTGTCTCTTTACTTCTGGGACACCCCAGTATTAAAAAGAAGATTTAAAAACTTAGTGCTGACGCATCCATACAAAGTTTTATAACTTTGGATGATTATTTTCAACAGAGATAAATTGTACATAAATTTAAACCCTACATTATTAGATTAGATAACGAGAAATGTAACTAAAAATAAAATTGGTTAAGAATTTTTTGATAAGTTGTCAAAATTGAAAAGTCATATTTATATGTGTAGACAATTAAATGGGAAAAATAAAAGCACCCTTAATTATGCGAACAACCACCGTATACTACAATTTATGGCCGCCGCCGCATTTTGACTTGGGAGGTTAATATGGCCTCTAGTTTCATTACCCTCTCAGTGCAGACGCGGACGACGTTGGAAAGCTCAGAAACGACGAGATCGACGCATTTGAGGCAGGGCTCCTTGAGGCGGCCAATCTGCTTCTTCACTATAGCCTCAAAAGCCATGTCAGGCGTGAAAAGACCCACCTATAAAAATAAAAGAGTGCATTTTGTATACAAGCATGACAAATTTGAATAAGTTGTCCATTCATAACCTCATTAGGCGCACTACAAGTATTATAGTCGGTTACAAAAATATAGTTTAAATTTACTTTGATGCCTATCGTATGTAAGCGGTATAATAATTATAATTGACACATAGCAAGTGAAATATATTGCCAGATAGTAGGGAGAGAGCATCGCTTTTTATCGATATTATCAGATTATTATCAATGCGTTAATTGATCTGAATAAAATAACAGATGAGAAGATTATGGTAATTTATTACTTTCATAATGAAGATAATGATACTGAAATTAACCAAAGACAGTCTTTAAATAGGAAATTGACAACTGTTAATTAAATTGTAACTTTAATACATGATTGTAAATGTGTTTTTGAGGCTCCGTATCGAAAATCAAATTACATAAGTACGAAATTCCTAACACAAAACTTCGATTAACAAAATATCTAATATATGAAATTCCTAAAGATGCATGTCCTAATGCACTTTTAATCGAAAGATCTCATTTTCGAAAATCAATATTCCTTTGTACAAAATGCGTAATGACAAAACTTGAAAATCAATATTTCTAGTGCTCAAAATCGCAACGTACAAAAAGCTTAATGACAATTTTTCGATAATCAATACATTTAATGCTAAAAACTCCACCCCTAATGAACGTAGCATACATTGGAAAATTAAAATGTCGTTCGAAGTTTCGCACTTGATACATTTTAAACTTAGGTCAACTGGGAGTAGGTAAAATGTCGATAGTTTTTTCGTGCACTAGGGGTATTGTACTTTAGACATTTTAAAACAGGCTAATTAAACATAGGACATCTTCAGGAATTAAGTACATTATACATTTTGATACCTATTCAAAGTTTTGTTTTAAGGAATTTCGTACTCATGAAATTTGATTTTCGATATTATGCTACGGACCCGTTTTTGATTGGAATATTATCATAAAATACATTATAATGGCTGTGTAAAAAACTTAAGGAATACCAAATAACATTTTCTCTTTTATTATATTAAAGGGTAGGCCAACAAGGCATCGAAAACGTTGTGGTCTCGGAGGGATCTTTAATCAAATTACAAAATATTGAGATTTTCGTAATTATTTTAATTTTAATAGAATAAATTTAAACGGATTAAACATTCCAATATTTTGAACTTATTTCATCATCAACCGCTGAAAAGAGTACGTATCATTGGAAAGTTTGAAGTTTTATTTCATAAAAGCATTTTTTTTATTTGTCTGTTAGTCTATAACATCTGCAAACAGTAGTGTTCGCTTTCTACAACTTGTCAAAAGCCGCGGCCAAAAATCCGGGTCCTAATAATAATATTTTTGTAAGTAACCGATTATGAAACCACGTACCCTGATACCATGGATATTTCGAATAGCGAACGCAATTTCCCGACGTAGCTCTTTCTCGTCGAATTCCATCTTTACGATTTCAAAGGGGAACCGCTCGTGGAAGAGTCTGTTGATCTTGGCGCCTCCAGAAAGCTCGTTGGTGTTGATCTGAGCTGAGCCAGAGCCCTCGATCGTGCGCTCGAAGTCAGTCTGTAGCTGCTGTATCATTCTGATAAAAATAAACAGATATATACACAATAGCTGTAAGTATTTCAAGCAGCTGTATGTATGGATAAATACTCACTGCAGCATAGCCTTGGTTTTGATAGAAGGATCGTCGGGGCGGAAGTGCTTGTACTGGTCGACATCCTTCTCGAGCGTGAGAAGTTGCTTCTGCAGCTTGTCGCGCAGGCCGGGCAGCGTGTCGCGGATGTGGTTGGTGAGTTGCTGGTTGAGCACGCGCTGCAAGTACGGGGTCCCTAGCCGGTCGGCGAGGTGCCGGTACGACGTGTGGCTGTAGACAACACCAATAGTCAAAACAACCGCAGGACCGACCACAACACAATACTAAGCAAAACTCGCGCTTTTTAACACATCCATTGCAAAACGTCACATACGAGGGGAGGTCCAAGAGTTCGCGGAATGAAATCTTTATCTATTCAATAAAACAAAACAAAAAAACATTTTCTAAAATATTTATCTGTTCGATACATTTTTTAGATTTAAAAACTTATTTCTCAAAGGGACAAAAAAAAATCTTTGCTCTCAAAGTGAATCGAAATTGCCGCCTTCACTTCTTCATCGTCACGAAAAAAAATCCCTTCGTTTTTTTTTATTTGGACGCATATAATGATCGCTGGGATCCAGGTCCGGGCTGTAGGGCGGTTGACCCAGCGATTCGAAACAGCACCTGTGAATAGCAGCGGTCGCGACTTGTATACTGGTCCGTTGTCGTGCAGGCAGGAGCAATACACCTTTTCTCAACATTCCTCCGTATGTATGTATAATGTCTTTTCTCCCTAATGGCTTCTCGCACTTTTTCCAAAAACATTGCATAGTAGGTAAGCTCCGGTTGTATTGAGACCCTTCTCATCCCAAGTAGCAAAGCAGTCGTAAAAGCAAAGCTTTTTACAGCTTAAGATCGAGAAATAGTCGTTAAAAGGAGTTAAAGATGCCAAACCGTTGTATAAAAGAACTATACTCAACTCTTTAGCATTTTCGCATTTTGGGCATAAAACTATGTCGACTAAACGTTTACTCCACATGTTTACAACGCGTTTACTCAATTATTGTATAAAGGTGTCAAATTTCACTTTTTTAACACTGTAAGTTCTAAAATAGTCGTATAAAAGCTTCTTATTTTCTAATTAGATGCTGAAGAAGTCTTTATAGCACTGTCATTCGACATTGTTCCCGTGTAAGTATTATAATGGTAAAAAAGCTGCTTATATGACCAAATAGCATCTCAGTTACTCTTAAAGCACTAAGAGTTATATAAAAGGATTCGATTTACTATTACAGCACCTGCCGAGAGAAAGTTCTCAAAGTGATTTGTTATAGCACCTACAGCAATTCAAATGCACTTTTAAAGTCATCATGCAGCAAAAAGTAGTATAAATGATCTTTAAAATCTTCTACAGCACCAAACCGCCATTTCATGAGTTTAGGTTAGTCGAGGCTCACATAATACATTCTACAAAATAAAGTGGTTTGGTATATTTTCGTCATGAACGTAAAAGCCACAAGCATAACAAAAATATTAAACTGTATATTTGTAGTCAGTGTTTTGTTTAAGAGACAGGATTTATCATGTGCAGTAAGGAACCCTAAATATTGTCTATAATGGCGTCTGCATAGTGATGTAAATGTAATATATTTTCTATTTTTCGACTAAAAGTCGAGTAAAGGTCCTAAGATGGCAAAAGTACTTCTATAATGGCGGAACAATTCCTTTAGATATTTTAATTTTATAAATAATGTCTTAATACCTCAAAAATAAGAAGGCCCATCAAAATAATAACTAGAAACATAAAGAAGTTAATCGAAAAATAAAATTTCGCATTAAAATTTAGTATGTTACACGAATACTAGCTAACACCGAAAACATATTATTTGAAAGAACATGGCTACCATTCTATAGAGTTGTTGAGTAGAAAAATTGAATATGTTGTACTTACTTCAATTGTTTTCTTTTTTTTCTCACATCAGTTACGCTCACTTCATTTAAGCTGCACATCAAACACTTAGTGCTATAAAGCTTGCCTCGTTGCGATCAATCGACTAAACAGCTGAGTGAATGCAACAAAGTAGCTATCACAGCACTATTAAGTCGAATAAAAGCAATTTCGTTGTTTTCAACCGACATATTAGTCGACTAATGGTGAAATGATTGCTATTATAGCATTAATAGTGCTGTATGTCACTTTGTCCCGACTATTATAGCGTCATTTGGCTCTTTACTCGACTATTTTACGGCAGTTATAGCACTTTAAGCTGAGTAATTTGTGCCCAAATCGCGTCGAGTAAACGTTTACAGATCTATTACTCGACAATTCTAAGACCCTTTTCTCAGCTTTAGGTGAAAATAGGAACGTGCTCTCGACTTTCATACGACTTAGTTTTGCTAGTTGGGATTGTTATCAATCACCAAAACCCCTCTGGAATTCCAAAAAATCGTAGCCATGAATTTTCCTGCTATTCCTGATGCATTAAATTTCTTAGGGGGTGGTGCACCCCTCTCTCTCAGGCCATTGCATCGACTCCTGTTTGGACTCTGGTTCAAAGTGATAAACCCAAGACGATTCGTTCCTATATATGGATAGGGTTATCACAACACAGGTCTCAAAAGTGTTTGGACGCTTCAACTCGTTGTCTAAGCATTCTCGGGACCCACTTTGCGCTGACTTTCGTCCAATCAAGATGATCATGGATCAGGATCCCCAAAATAGAAGTATCTGATACGCCAATTAATGCAGATAACCGTTCCTTTTTAAGACAGCATCTTCTTGTACACGTTTTTCGACGTCTTCTACGATCTCTGACGTTGTCGCCTCAATCCGTAATCCTGGGCGAGGGTCATCGCTAATTGACTTTTTTTAAATAGATTATGGGTAAAAATCAAAATAAATGTCCAGTTAAAGAGAGTTTTGTCACCGTAACGAAACTGTTGGTTAACGTCAAACATACGTCATTTTGTAATGAAATTGTAAGTTAGACATCATTTAAGTGACATTTAAATAGCGTCTTTATGTAGGTACATTTATTTAGATTTTTACCCTTATACCACTTATAAACCATGGTTTTACCAGGACACTGATGCCCTTAAACAGCTTCCATTTCAGAAATAAAAAATTGCGGAGGCCTGATTAAAAAAAAACTAAAACAGCACGATATTCAATTTGCGTCGCACGTTTATTCCGAAATTATTTGTTTGAAGGGCGATATTTTTAAAAGAAATGTCTGTTTTAGATTGTCATTTTTCATTTATTTCTAAAGAGTTCTCATACCAGATAAGCAAAAAGGTTTTATACAATTTTATCTCATTCTGTTTCATTCCACGTGCTTTTGGACCTCCCCTCTAACAGTATAAGAAGAACTATATCAGTTCCAAATAAGTAAATAGGATGATAATATTATAAAATTAATGAGGCTTTGAATGTGAAGCACAGTCTAGACAAGATTGAAATAAATCGTTGCTTAAATGCAAAAGGGCCACAAATTAAAATATGTTTGTGTTGCATTTAAATGCTATATACTTTAAGTTTTAAATCAAACTATATCTGTTTTTGTTTTATGGCACTTTTGCATTTAAACAGCGAAATTATCGATCTAACACGTTGGCCGCATATGTCAATTACCAGTGCCCGGATTTTTCATGGCAAAACAAAACACTATCGTAATCTGGCTAGTGATAGAAACATCATTTTATCGATATCGATAATTGTGTAATAGAATAAAAAACGTGACCAAATAAAATATACCTATACAACATAAAAAAACATACATAGTTTGTATGAAGTTATATAGAAACATTAAATTTCTTTGTCGTAATCCACGTTAGTACACACAGCAGCACATGGCGTTTTATTCGTGTAATGGTGATAGGAGTAGATAATCATTAGTTTTTCAACATTCTCTGGGAGCAAACAGTTTCGTTTATCAGTATAAAGCCATTTATGTATACTAAATGTACGTTCAACTTCACTTGACGTCAAGGGAGCAAATTTATAAAATTCATTGTAATTTGTATAATTTTCAGTTTGAGTTCAATTTTCAGATATATCTCGTAAACTTTCATAATCAGGATTTCGTTCGAGCACAGCTTCAAATTTACGTGTCACTGGTAACACTTTACTCCAATTTAGGTAACAACGAACAGTGTCCAAAATAAGGAAGGATTCCGCAATGGACAAAGTCGTACATTGCAGTTGTTCTATCGAAGAGGCTATTGAATAAATAACTTTTATAAATAATACTCGATATCGATAAAATTATGTTTCTATCACTAGCCAGATTACGATAGTGTTTTGTATTGCTATGAAAAATCCGGGCTCTGTCAATTACATACATATTGTCAATACATAAACAAGAGTTCGTCGGGGTCAAATACTCTTTCGCATGGCACAAGTAAAGGAGTCGTTAACTAAGAAAGATTGTTACGTTTAAAAGTAATAAAAAACAGGCCAGTCATATAATTCAAAATGTATTGAAGTAAATATGAGCAACCACATGCAAAAATAATATGGAGCATTGCAAAGCATAATATCATTATCAGTCCCGCCAAAAGACGTCTATACTGGATTAAGCTCCAAGGATCTCCTCGATGGACGATCTGGCGATGATCGCGGGAAACCGATGGATTGCCAGTACAACCAACACGACATAACGACTAAAACTAAAAATCACAGTATAGGGAGGAGTATTGTGGGATAGGTAACTTTGGAAGATTTGCAGGAGAAAAACGAATATTGAAACTTACACCGTGTCCAATAAGTTCGCATACAGTTTAGATGCTCAATAAAATAAATGTACGAACAGTTAATACAATGAAAACTATATTTTATTAATGGCACACTTATGTACAATATTTACAACAAATGTTTCGGAATAACTCCACCTTTATCTTTTTTTACTAGCTTTAAACGTTTCTCAAATGAATCACACGCGGCACGCACCGCTTCCATTGGTATTTCATCCCAAATATACTCGATAACCTTTTTGAAATGATCCAGGTTTGCGATTTTATAATCATGTAGTTTCGAGAGCATGTACGACCACACGAAATAATCTAATACATTCAAGTCCGGAGAACTGGGTGGCCATTCATGTTTCGGCAGAAAATCGGTCAAATTAGCCTGACACCAAGCTTGAACAGCGTTTGCCGTGTGTGAAGGAGCTCCGTCTTGTTGGAAAACATAATATTCGTTCTCAAACATCCTTTTTAAATTTGGAGCAACAATTTTCTCCAAAACCTCGGATTTATAGTATTGAGCATTGATTTTAATGCCTTTATCGATAAATACTAGAGGTAGTTTACCCCGCTTACAAACTGCACCCCACACCATCACCGATGGTGAGCTCTGGAACCTCGGAACATTTTTCTGGTTGTCCGGAATGTCTTTTATCCTTGGTGCCCACAATCGATCATTTCGGGCATTATGAGGCTGTTCTAACACGAACAGTTTCTCGTCAGAAAATACAAACTCATCCCCTGCGTGCCAACAAAGTATTATATTGGATCTTTGTACTCTCTTTTTCTTGGTCGCTGCGGAAATGCCATGAACTTTTCGTTTTTTGTAGGCATGGCATCCAAGATCCACCCTCAAAATATTGTGTACCAATCCTTTTGAAATTTTCAGGTCAGCAGCCAATTTTCGGATAGAACGGTGTATTTTCCGCCGAAGTCGCTCTCTCACAATCTTTACTACTCTATCGGTCTAGCTGAACGTGGCCGACCGGATCTTTTCCTGTCTTCTACTGAGGAGGTCTCTTTATACCTTTTGATTGTGGTGTAAAGTAGATTGCGTTTAATTCCAAGGGGTTTTAAGGCCTTGAAGATAGCACCTGGGCTGTCGCCATTGCTAAATTTTCTGATAATCGTTTCACGAAACTTTTTCATCGTGGATTAAAAGCAAACTACAAATGCTTGACGTTTGAAACGATTATATTTTGTCAACGACAACATACTTTATAAATTAAAATAAGAATTCGATGGCCTGTAGTCTGTATGTCTTTAGGGTTAGTGCAAAAAGATGTGTATTTGAACTTATTGGACACGGTGTATATCAATAAAAACGCCACAACTATACGACAGCTAGTGGGACTGAATCCCGGCACAGTTCGAGGGGTTTCGACCCATAGACAGCCATTTAAAACAACAATAAATAAACTGAAAATACTAACTTCGCTTCGGTTCAGCTCATGTTATTCAGGGAAGTTTTAAATACAATTAATACATTCTGCATTTAGGCGACACATGCGGCCTAGTTGCAGAATAGTTATTTGTTCAACAAGAGAGCAAAGTTGGTTTTTGCTGCGAGTGATGATTTTGAATCCCGAGTAAGCGAAGGATTCTATTATTGAATCACGAGCGTAGCGAGTGATTCTAGGTTAGAATCCTGAGCGTAGCGAGGGATTCAAAGATACGAGACGTAAAAAACTTTGGTCTCGTGTGAGACATACAACTTTTCACCTCAGCAGCGAGAACAACACAGCGTGAAGCTGGTAGGGCCAACGCAGGTCTTCCGTTGTGACCATTTGGTGAATACACGACTAAATAACGACACGATCGCATATGCATCAATTACAAGCATTTTTGCAAAATACTAATAAAATAAAAAGTGGAAAAAATAAACATGAAACAAATAAAACCTGTCACTCAACTTGATAATGCCGTAGTGCAAACACAACTTTATACAGCTTTATGTAGTCTGTGGCTTTAAAAAAAACCTAACTAGGCCTTGTCTATGGCTATTGGCTATGGCGGACAAATTAACAAAAATTACATCGTCATTTACATTACATTACTTTTTTTTTTAAGTACAATAGTCCCGGTATTTTTGAAATGCGTTCTGAAACTGCCCCCGCGGTTTATGTCATGAAATTAAAGATTGTTAAAACGATGACAAAATTATGTAGATACATGATAAACTTCTTATTTTTCATTAATTTTGTCTTCAAAACATTAAATAAAAAAAATGATTGTACCTACTGTATAAAATAGTTATAATAAACACATTTCAAAGTTTAACAGATAGTTTTATTTGCAATTTTACGGTTATGTGTGCATCCGAACGTGCGTTTCTTTTTGGGCCTACTATGTGTGGAATTTGAAAATCGAACTTCGAATCAAGTTGTTTCTATCTCTCGCTTTTTTCCTATCGAAGTGAAAGTGACAGAACAAAGTGAAGTTCAATTTTTTCGAATGTTGTGAGTAGCCCCAGCACTGCTCACGGCATTTAAAAAAAATAATTAAAAAGCTACTTTGCCTCTCGCTCGCAGCAAAATTGAATTTTGCTCACTGTTTTTAAGCAGCAAAACCTGCTTGTTTGAGCTGCTGAGGTGAAATATATATTATTATACTTGTAAGAAACTACTGGTGGTCTTATTGTAGTAAGATATCTGCTAAGAAATTGCAAGTGCTCGAAAATATTCACCTTATGTTGCTGATAGGATTGAGCTTTGACTCAAGAATTCTAGCGAAAAGTCTATCAGCACCATAAAGGTGCTTTTCCCCGGGCGAGGCAAGTCGAGGCGGCGCGAGAATTTAAAAAACCATTTCCACCGAATATGCGCCAGGGGAATTGATTTTTCCAATACATATTTCTATTCTCGTCTTGCATCGTCTCGTCTCGCCTCGCCCGTGGTCCAGCACCTTTACTATTTCAAAATAGCACGGAAATTTCTTCGTTTCAAGCCACCGCATATTTTTTTAAGTCATTACGGTTAGCGGCAGCGGCTGCAATATAAATGAAATTTCATGAAATTGTTTTAGAAGAAAACTAACTGCTAACCGCCAAACACTACTTTAAATACGCTATAGTAAGCATATAAACTTAAATAAGTTAATAAATAATGTTATGTTAATTCTATCCATATTTAATTTAAATGTAGGAATATTATAATGTGTGTGATACTTAAGGTAATAATTTGCAACAGCCTGCTAAAGATTGTATTTTGCAGTACCCTGCCGTGATTCTTAAAAAGGCAGTCATCTGACAATTTACCAAATTTGAGTTATGTATATGGTCGTGATCAGGAAAAAAAGACGCATCAGCCTATTTAACCCGTTTTTCTCTATCACGTTTAGTTTTCGAGATATTTTTTCCATGAAAGGCAGTCAAGTGGTTGAATAGCATTACCAAATTCATTAAAACGCAGTCATCTCACATTCATTCATAAAAAAGCAGCTTTAGTACCTTGACTGCAAAATAATTTGAAAAATTTTAGGTAAAAACTTATTTAAAAGACAGTTTTGTACCAAACTGTCTGTTTCCTAATTATTTTTATGTAAATTAGCTGTACAATAATTCATTAAAAAGCCGCATTTGCAGAAAAATTATTTAAAAGGCAGTCATGTGACTTTGGCTGCCTTCTTAATAATTATTTACTAGACAATATTTACTTCTATACTTCGAACAACGGAGTTTACGTTCCTTAAAAAATTATTAGTTAAAAAAAAATCGTGTTCATCGGATACTAAAACGCAGTCTTCTCGCAATAATTCATTTAAAGGCAGTCATGTTTGGTCGCGCCAATACAATTTTTGAGTGGATTTAAAGTCTGAGACGTCACAAATCAGTGCGCCGCCAAGTGACCTTTTTTATGAAAATGACTATAATGGCCAAGAAATTTCAATGTGCTTTTTGAAAGACAATTTTCTCAAAAATCCAGCTGTCACAGTTTTGTCGCCTCGTGAAAAACCAAAAGGTATTTCGGAAGAAAGAAAAGATAATATTATTTCTAAGCTTGGCCCCATAATGCCACCAGATAAATTATTGTTTTGGAAGAATTTACCCATATCAGTAGATGCTGATATTTAAAAACCTTTTAAGTATTTTTTATAATTTGGATTTTTCTTCGTATGGACGTTATTTGCGTTATTTTTTTTTTTGCAACGATTATGATTGTAAGACTACAGTGATATTTATACACAAATATATGTAATGTTAACCTCTTACTTACTAATCTATATTTACATAAAAACGAATAGTTCATAATAATCATAATATACTACTAGCTGTACGGAAACTGATGATCGCAAGTTTCAGTGCCTTTTAATTTTAAATACATACATACATACATACCTTCACGCCTGTCTCCCAACGGGGAAGGCAGAGATTATGGAACGCCAGGTGCACCGATCTAAACACACAATTTTCGCTTCCTCTACATTCATCAATCTCTTCATGCACGTACGTCGGTTTCGGGTGCTTTTGATTTGGGCCTTATTCAGTACATCACGAATCTGATCACTGTAGGTCCGTCTAGGACGTCCCCTACCGAAATCTCCGCTCATTCTCACTCGCCATATCTCTTTCGTAACTCTTTTTTCATCCATCCTTTCTAAATGACCAAAGCATCTTAGCATACCCTTTTCGATTTTAGTCACTACATCTTCTTTCAATCCAGATCGTTCTCGGATCTCGCTATTTCTTACTCTATCTATCATCTAACTCCACACACATACCTACTGTTCTTCCTCTGCCATACCCAAGATTCACTACCATACATCAATGTTTGTGTCAATACTCCCTGAACAAAGGCCAGGCAAGCTTTGCTCGATATGACCTTGTTTGCCAAGATTGAGAGTAACGCCCCATTCATCATATTTCCCGCTTTTACTCTTCTTTCAATATCCGCGTCACATTTCCCACCTCTCGTAAACAAAGAATCTAAATACACAAATTCATTCACTTGATCCACTTTTTCATCTCCAATCATTATTTCACATTCTGTATCAGTTTCATCCCTCTCCACAACCATCACTTTCGTATTTTTAACATTCACTTTCAAATCTTTTCTTTTAAACGCCTCAGTCATCAGAGTTACCATTTGTTGTCAGTGGTCCACCGATGATGCAAGGAGAACTTGATCATCAGCATACAACAAAGTTTTAAAAACTGACTCATTCATCCTTATTCCACAATGATACTCTTTCAGATCTGACAAACAACTGTCCATGAATAGGTTGAACAGCCAAGGAGGCGCTACGCAGCCCTGTCGAACACCACGTTCGATGCTAAACCAGTCCGTATACCTACGTCCCATTTATCCTGACACAGGCACTCGAGTCATCATTATAATGATTTGAGAGCCCGTATCAGAATACTGTCCACCCCATACACGGAAAATAATAATAATTATTATTATTATTTTAATATAAATATAATTATTTAAAATAATTATTATTCACTATTCTTATTCATTTTTATATTATTTTAATTTTGTTAAGGATAAACGAAGTTTCTAGATTTTAAGTACCTACCTATATAGAAACGTTATAACAATGATCACGTAATCTGAATCACCAGCATAATTCTTAGCTTAACTTAAATGCAATGTTAATTTTAAAAATAATACATTTACAAATAGGTAAGTACATACATTTTGATTTATTGTTTTAAGTTTTTGTTGATATTTCCATTTTATTGCAGCTACACGGTTTTATTTTAAAAAGGCATTGTACCTACGTCGTACTACTTTTTAGTGACTCAGTTTACTTGATTAGAAATATTATACAGTTCTAGGTAAATTTTGGGTGTGGCTCTATAGAGTTATAAGTATTAAAGTTTACTTTAAGTTTGAGTTACAATCTCTGCCTATTGAATTTAATAAAAGTTTGATATTACTCGTATTGTATTCGTTTTTTATTTCATTTGAATTCACTTGACTGTTGTTATCCAAGTTTTAGAAAAAATTACACTTAAAAGAAAATTACTTAAAAAGCAGTGAATTGCATTTGAGCATTTTAGGCTGCCCTTTAATGAATTACTCAATAGATATAATTTAGCCAATGTTCGCTTAAAAAAAGTAGTTTGGTATAATAATGTACTTAAAGGCAGTTACTGGACTTTCACATCTTTGTTAATAATTACTCTAAACAAATTTTTGGTTCCGAAACTTTTTTAAAAGGCAGCCTTACTAAAAAACTGCTTTATAAAAAATTATCAGCAAGTAATTGAGAGGCCGGATGATTTTCAAAAATAAATTGTTATTAATAATTCACTAAAAGGCAGCCTGGGGACTTTGGCTGCCTTTAAGTGGATTATTATAAATAGTAAAAATAAACACTTAATTCATTTCACAATTAATAATTAATTTTATATAAATAAATAATAAAAAAAATATAAAATAAAAATGTAAATATAAGGAACTGATACCCGTTTACCACGAACAACAACCATTACGTCACATTTTATTACACAACCTGATTAAAGAGAAAAAGTCAAAATGAAGGCTGCTTTCGCGTTTTTCTCAAAAGTAAGTGCGGTCAGAAGACTGCCTTTTTAAAAATGACGGCAGTACCTACATGTCCTTCGTATATTGACGATAAAATTAAGGATGGATTTCACGGATTATTTCTAAGTTTTCGTTTCTTGTAGAGTTTTTACTCCTGATCCTATCGATTAGTATAATACATGGTGAATGTATTTGTTTGCTATTTTTAGGTTGGTTCGATCCTCCGGCTCGGGTAAGCTTTAAAAACTGTGATTGAATTTATCTTGAAATACAAAAAAAAGTTTCCTTTAAGTAAAATGAGTTATCTCAAGGATTTGAGATACTTAGCCTTTATTATTTTTTATTATTATTATTTATGATTTATTGGAGATCCAACAGCTTACAAAACAAGATAAAAATTAAATCACGTAACAAAAAGCCAATTAAAGGTTCTCACAGATAGAAACAAAGTATTTAAACATAGCAGAAATAACAGCCAACGCAGGCACATACGCCGCGCTACACCAAGAGAACAAGAGAACAACCTAATGTATACGCAAGAATAAAAAACGGTATAAACAAAAAGTTCATAAACAAACACTTATAGCCTAAGTAAAGAAGTTTTGACTGAGTAACCGCCTAAGCGTAGATGTAGGTGTGTTAAATACATCTAAATCAATGTCCCTAGCACAATTGTTGAGGGTTTTACCTGCTCGCAACAAGAAGGAGTTCCGCCGATAGTTAGTAGATACAAAGGGAATTTGAATTGGTGGGTTAAAACGCAGTGAGGCCGCTGGCACCCGGAGCGGGCAAATATATATTAATTATTGCTTATTAATATCCTTTCATATGATATGACTTGCAATGTATACTGTAACACTTACTTTGTAAAATAAATATCCTTCATAGCTCATTCATCCATATTTTAGTAAACCTCATATACCTCAGAACGAAATAAATAGTTCGGATAAACGTAAACAGGCATTCTGGTAAGTTAGAAATAACTCTTTTCATTAATTAATTAGAAATAACTCTTTTCATTAATTAATTAGAGAAGAGACCATTGTTTTAATGACTAAGTTTAACTTGTTAAAAGCGAAAACGTATGCAAAATAACGTTCACTTACTTTAATCCAAAAAAAATAAGTATATACGACGAAGTATATACGATACGCGACGCGATTCGATTCCCGGTACGGGCAAATATTAGTGTGATGAGCAAGAGTATTTGTTTCTGAGTCTTGGATGTTTTCTATGTATTTATGTATTTATTTCTCTACATAAATATTTATATCGTTGCCTAGTACTCATAGTATAAGCCTAGAGGTTTGTAAATAAAACCACCCCCTGTCTATGACGGTTCAAAAGATACATTTCTACCCTTAATTTGGCACTGTCCAGAATACTGTACATACCATAATGTACACTTTTTTGTTTAGATTGTGTTTGTGTTGTAACAAAAAGGGTTTGAATTCACGACTTTTTTATTTTTGCTAAATGAAGGTTAAGTAAGGACGGACGGTCGGACAGCGTAGATACATCAATAGGGTCCCGTTGGGCTCCCTTCGTATACGGAACCCTTACAGGTTCGAACAATGATACCGTTTGATGATGATGTTTCTTACCTGAGGAAGAACTTCCTCTCAGCGGCAAGCGCAGCACTGATGTCCTTCCTCCCGTCGATGTCCTTCTGCGAGCGGTTGACGACGCCGATGTAGCCGCGCCGCAGGGGGAGCAGCTTGTTCTCGAGCACGTCCCGCGCATCCGTGCCCTCGTCCATCAGGTCAAGCTTGGTAATCACACCGATCGTGCGAAGACCTGCCACACAATCGCTCCTTGTTTATATGTAAGGTCCACGTTCAATATTCTCAGTTTTAATAGTCAAAGATAAGACCACTTTGACCAATATAATTATTACATGTGAGACTAAAGGAATTACTTGGCGGAACCATAAAATAAGGTAATGACCCGGAACGTCAGGGATTTAAAACACTACATTTGATAAACGCGTGTGGAATTGATCCTACTGCAGTCTACGGACGTTCAATCTACCTTCATCTTAGGACTTTCTATCTACCTTAATCGCTGATATTCATATTTCAGTGACGAGACATTTCTTAATTATTTTAGGATTGTCATATCATAATGTTGTGCTAATTAGTAGTGTTTCTTATACCAACCCTAGGTGCTCAAATTTAAAGCCAAACCGACTGATCTGCAAATACAGTAGTTTGCAAATGGGGAGGCCTACATTCAGCAGTGGATGACCAGACCTTAGGCTGAAGAAGAAGAATCACCTGATAAAGTTCTTTATAAACACCAGTTTCTTGTCTTTGTTTCGTCGTAGTCTGTGAAAAGGGCCATCGTAAGTGACAAGGGGTAGGGGTTCCGGGGTTCTGCATCGTTCAAGGTAACCATAATATATTAACCGTGCGTGCTAATCATATAGCTATACTTCAAGTGAGCAAACCCTTAGTTTTGCACTCGTTGATGACGAGTTAGTATCAGATGATCGTAAAAGCAGCTGGTCTACAACATCAACTCGTCCTAAAATCATTTGGACGAAATTGTAACTAGGTTAAAAAGTAACTCGTCTATGAAGCAACTCCTCACAAAATCATTGTGTCTAATGTCATATTATCAATAAGTGGCCTATCAATTAAAGATAACAAACCTCTTTTGAGTGTTGGGTATAACGCCTTATAAAATTTAAGACGAGTTGCGAATTTGTCTAATTGCTTTTTAACCTAGTAGCGAATTTGTCTAGATGATCTTAAGACAATTTATCTAAAGAGACCGGTTACAAGTCGGACAAACTACTAATTTGTCCAGTTAATTTTAGACGAGTTGCTTCATGAACCGATTACGTATTCGACTACCTACAAATAAAGCCAGATGATTTTTAGGAGATTTGATGCCGTGACCACTTGCGTTTTTGACTATTATACATAGTCGGTCCTAAGTTCTGTCACAAAGGTTTATTATAATTTTAAAAATAAATAATAGAGTTTCATAAACTTGTAGTACATCAATCAAAACCTTATTTTATATAAGTAGAATAAAAAAAGCGAAATTTGAGTTCGGTACTATTGCAATAATTTGGTGTACGAGCTTTAAGCATTCCCATTCGGGGCAGGAAAGCATGGGTCAAAACACGCACGACCACGATACTGATAACGGTTACAACTTTTGTAAGAGTTCTCGTATTGAGTCGAAATTTGCGTGACATATTGACCAGACTTCTATCTTTAAATACTGATACGAATGTATTCCAAGCAACTAAAGATCCGCTTATACTCCGGTCAATCTTCATGTCTCATTAAATTGACCTTACGATTTCACATCAATTTGCAGAAATACGAAAACAGACCAACTTTCGTACTTCATAAGCTGGTTTTTATGTGTCGTTAAGATAATAATGCTGGTTTCTGAACATACCCAGAGATGAGAAGCTTCATAATATTAAATAGAAAATTTTCCTGGTTAACAAAAACTAATCTTTAAAGCGTTTTCAAATGGTGAAATTTTTAGAAAACTCGTGCGTGTTTTAATCGATGCCGGCCGTGAATGTTAAAAGATCGTATCGGAAATTGCGGCGACTATGTGGAATGATGATTAGTTCCTAAAAATGTACTTTAATTAAGCTTTAAAATTTAATTTATTTTAAAAATAAAAAATAAACAAAAAATAGTTTTATTTGACTAAACCTTTGTGACAGAACTTAAGGACCGACTATGTATACTAACTCTTGATGACGATAAAATGATGTTTATTGACAGATCCGACAACCTATCCGGTAAGCAAAATTGCTCAATAATGAATTATTTTCATGCGATAAACTTAACATAAAGAGTCTCTAACGTGTGAATTCACAAGAGATGATATTATACATAATATCAAAGAGAAGGTGCATGTCGTATCGTATAGGGAGGTCAAGGAGCTGGCAGAGAGGAGAGAAGATTGGAAATTACTCCACCGACAAGAGCGAGGCTCTTAAATTAAGAGAGAGAGATATACATTTTTATTCTTGCGAGGTGAGGAGGTTCAAACCATGGAGTACAATTGTACAGTGCCTCTACACTCCTACTCGGGTGCCCGGAAGATTTGTACAAACTAACACTTGACACTAACTCGTGGCTCGGGGCCTTGAATGTGGATCTATAGTTATCTCTTTAGTTATGCTTATATGTTATATGAAATGTTTCTGTAAATATGCCATACGATTAAATAAATAAATTATTCTTGCACTAAATTTTAATGTAATATCGCACACCTTGTGGATCAACTTCTTTGGCAAGTTTGAGGGCATCGCTGTTAGCCAGATCAGTGTTGGCTGGAGTGACCGCGAGGATGAGGCAGGACTCGCGTCGAATGAACTGGAATATCATGCCCTTGATCTGGGCTTCGATGTCGACGGGCTGGTCACCGATAGGGACCTTCGTCAGCCCGGGCAAGTCGATCAGCGTCAAGTTAAGTACTGGAAATTACACAAGTAAGTAAGTAGTCAATTCTCAATACAATTTTTCTTAAGTTCTAAAAGAGTGTACACTGTAGTCTTATTAAGAGGGTTGTGAAGGTAAAAATTTCCATACAAAATGCGATAACGTTTTTCTTCAGTTAAACCTAGTCCGATTTTTAGAAAATGAATATGTTTGAAAGACTGGGTATGTACGTATTTATTTCCAAGAAAAGAAATCTCGGAAAGAAACAAATGAAAATAATTAAAATCGGAAACTTACAGACCTAGTTTTTCATAACCACTAAAACATATTCTGTTAAAAATCGAACTTGATTTAGGGATTGAAAAACGTTATCAGGTTATCACCCAAAGCTGAATTTGTATGGGAATTTTTTGACAGCTACGCAATTTAAGCTTCGGTGCACATCACATTCCTCTTATGCCATTTTACAACCCAGACAGAAAAACTAAATAGTTCTAACTTGTTGCCATACGTCCGATTTACGCGGGACGTGTCGATTTGCAAGTCTTTGGACACATACAAACTTACCCTTGATCGGGACGCCAATTGTTCTGTTTTTTAACACGTCACTAGAGCGTTTAAAATACAAAAAAAAAGCTCTTACGAAGTTCGAAAATGGAACTCTCTGGGAACATGTTACTTTTTAATTTACAAGACTCATTTGTTTTTTATTTTGGAGGGATTTAAAGAATTGTGTGAGGCTAACAAAATGAATTTAACACGTAAAAGGGTAAAAATGATCGCTCAATTATATTTTACAATTTTCGCTGTGGCTTAAGTCAACAAGAAAGTTGCCAGAGACTTCAATTGGCATTTGGTGATGAAGCCCCATGTCGCAGCTCTGTGTATTCGTGGTTTGGAGAATTTAGACGTGGAAGAGATCATCTCCACGACCATGTACCTGAAGGGCGGCCGGCGACTGCGGTTACAGAATCAAACATTGATACCGTAAGATAACTGATTGAATATGACAAAAAAAAAGCCAACAAATTCGTAATAATTCATATTATTATAATTAGGCATTGGAACGAGCCAAGTGCAAAACATTTTGCATATGTACATCTGAAGGTTCGGATGCTTTGCACTCGTTGGATACCGCATGATTTAACGGAAGTCGTGTCGAGTGGTGCCGTACCTATAATGATTAAAAAGTTTAATGGAGGACAGTCATTGGCTGTTTATAATATCGTGACAGGTGATGAAACCTGGGTGTATGGTTTTGAACCGGAAAGAAAAAGCCAGTCGGCGGAATGGATCTTTCCTTTTGAAGACTTGCCGACGAAAGTTAAGAAAAGTCGAAGCAACGGCAAGAAAATGGTTGCTTCTTATTTTCGGAAAAACTGGACATTACGATACAGTGCCACTTGAAAACCAAAGGACAGTGACTGCAGATTGGTACGTAAACAATTGTTTGCCCAGAGAATTGGAAAAAGTTTGGAAAAGCGTCCTCATAGCAAAGTCATCCTTCACCACGACAACGCGTCCGCACATTCCGCTAAAATAACGAATGCATATTTTAAGGCTTCAAACGTGGAACTGATGACCCATCCGCCTTACAGCCCGGAGCTCGCACCTTGAGACTTCTTTTTATTTCCAAAAACTGATACATAATAAAAGGCCTTAGGTGAATTTTATAATAAGATCACAAGATTGTCAAGTGTCAAGAGTCTAAGATACTATGTTCATGTATACCTACAAAAAAGCTGATGCTCATGATAAAGCTGCTAAACAATCAAAACCACCTGTGAAAGTACGTAAGCGCCAGCACTGGATGAACGACAGTAATGTTGCTCTTGTAGAGGAAAGAAGATATTGAAAAGCTTCTGGAGCGGATGTGAGGTTTCTGAACAAAAAATCAGCGCGAATACAAGAGGCATGCAGAAGAGACAAGAACACCCACCTCCAGAAAATATGTACGGAAGTGGAGGCGCACGCTGATAGGTATGAATTCAGAGACTTCACCATAAGATACGACTCATCACCAAATCGCTCACTAGTAGAACTTGGGCTATATAAAACGTTCTTGTAGAAACACTGACAGAGCTAGATATGCCATCTCGAAAACCTGGAGAAAATACTGCCAAACAATGTTTCTGGATTCAGACGCACATTGCTTTCCGTCAACAACGCCTGAACCTACCGTATGCGGATTGAAATCTGGACAAAGTTAGAACCTCTGTTTAAAATATTAAATTTCTTAAAAAAGTACGAAAATGAGTTGTCTTTTGTTTAACAACTCATCTTTAAATAATTAAGATAAATTTCATTGATGTAGAATTTTTTTCACAATAATTATTGCAAATCGAGCAACAACGTGTCGCGAAACTGTTTGTAATTTCTTCGATACAAATCCCCTCTGGTCGAATGCGTAGGTCGTGGAGCATTTTACACAAAAGGTTGAGAGTCAAAGCACAGTTAATAGCATTTTAGCGTCCTCCTCACTCAGAAAAACGTATACTAGAGAGCCCGGATCTGGAAGACTGTCCAGTTTAAGCCATTCTCTTGAGAGTCGTTTACTGAAAATTACCGCCGGCTGTATCGCAAAATCATATACGAGAGCTCGGAAGACAATTCAAATGCGACGGCAAATTCATTAAAAAGTATCTTTAAGACATAGGTATTCAAAAACAATCAAGAAAAGTAAAACGACTGAATGAAGTGAGCGCAGCCATAAAACATCTCAAAAATGGCAAGGCAGTAGGAAGATACACCATCGTAATAGAAATTATCAAGGCATCGGGGGGAGTATGGTGTTCAAATTTTCGACGGTGCGCACTCTTGGACGCACACTGTCTTCATACCTTTACACAAGAAGGGGTCCACTAAATCTTGCAGTAACTATCGCCTAATCACACTAATACCGCATGCGAGCAAAATACTTCTGCACATTGTAAGGAAAATGGCTTCGTCAAGGGGAAAGGTACCCCCGCGAGCAGATTCTGTCCGTACGACAGATAATCAAGAAATCTCGCGGATTCAACAAGCCATCTGCTTTGTTTGTTTGTGGAAGGCGTAAAACACCTGGTGACACTGCTTCGACACCCTGACGAAAACGGGACGGCGTCGGATGCGAATCCATCGAAAGCCTAGTAGTGCAAGGCAAGGTTGAGGGCACCAGACCAGGCGGAAGATCGCCGACGAGGTAGACGGACCAAATAAAAAGCCACCGTCGACGTCTTCTATACGGGTGTACCGACCACGAAACGCGACTACCTCGACCACGTAAAGAAGAAACATTTTTCAAACTTGCGACATAACCCTCGCTGCGATAATTTTAGCACCTGACCGGTTTTCTAAAATTCTTACATGAGCTACTGTTTCAGTAGAACACTAGACGACGTGAACAAGTTAAGTAAAACATTTCAGTTAGTATTTTTTATTATTCATCATTAAAATTGGCATTCCCAATGCGACTTCATGGTTATATGTATCGCATGAGTAAATGGTATGCGAAAATTTGATTTATTTATTAAACAATGAGATATAGGCATTCAGAAACTTGATATAGGCAAAGGGTAAAGCGGTCTCAGGTCTGCAGCGGGAAATGAGTGGCGTGGGCGCATTCAGGAAATGTGGCGCGCCGCTCTCATGTCGGCGTCGTCGTGTCGGTGAAATATGGCCATTACGGAACACGGCCGCGGCCCGACCTGAATACTTGGCGTACGTAAAAAGTCGTGTTAAACGCTCTATTCTATGATTCTACAAATCACAATAACTTCATAAATCTGATTGATAACGCAGATAAGATAAAAACATTTAAAGTACTAACAGAGTCGTTCTGTTACAAGAACGGTTTGAACAAATATAAACGTCTACCAATACATTAACATACAGAAACTAACCGCTCAACTTTTCAAAACAAAAACAGTATAATGTGCAATCGCGTTATGCTAACGAGCTCAGCAGGCTAATGGATCAGCAAGCAAGCGTCGTGCTTTTATACTTGTAACACCAAAATTATTGTTCTTACGCGTTATATATCAACAATTAATTTTTACTTTATTATTAATTATTAGAATTATTAAGTTTCAGTCGAAATAACAATAACATTGAGCTTATTTATTGAGAATTAACTGTGTAAAAAACTGATCAAATTGGCGGTTTGTCTGTCTGTATTTGTATGTGAAGTCATTTTTTCTTAGATATTATCAATCCCACAAATCTGTAATAAGCAAGCCGTATAAACACGCAATTTATGGACGAGTTTTATTTACATATATGACCGTGTCCAATAAGTTCGGACACAGTTTAAAACATTTATTAAAACAGTGCAGTCATACTTAACATACAATAATTACAATACATGTTTCGGAATGACACCATCCTTAACCTTCTCACCAGCTTTAAGCGTGTCTTGAATCCGTTGCAGACGATACGCACTGCTCCATGGGTAATTTAGAACAGATTATGTACAAGTTTTTAGAAAGCGAGATAGAGTTATCTATTATAAAACAAAAAACAGGAAAGAGCCCAGGACCTGATGGAGTTACAAACGAAATGATAAAAGCTGCGAAAGAGAAATTAATAAAGCCACCTCACTTACCTATTTAACCGTATATTAATAACAAAAGAACTACCAGAAACATGGACATGCTCAGAAATAGCTCTACTGTATAAAAAGGGAGACCCCAAACTGATATCTAATTACAGACCCATCAGTCTTATATCCTGCTTGTATAAAATATTTGCATCGACCCTACTAAGACGTGTAACACCGAAAATTCACGAGAACCAGCCGATAGAGCAAGCGGGATTCATGAAAAATTTCTCTACCAACGACCACATACACACACTGAAAGTAATAATCGAACGGTTTATGGAATATGACCTCCCCTTATACGTTGCTTTTATAGATTACTCGAAAGCTTTCGATTCAATCTCACATGACTCTATATGGCGGGCTTTGAATCAGCAAGGACTAGACCACGACTACATAGAACTACTCAAAGCGATTTACTGGAGAAGCACGACAAGAGTACGCTTAGATTCAAGAGGACCAACATTTCAAGTTGAGAGGGGGGTAAAGCAAGGGGATCCGCTTTCCCCAAAGCTTTTCATCGCAGTTTTAGAATCCATATTCCGAAACCTCGATTGGAGCGATATGGGGTTAAAAATCAATGGCAAGTACCTGTCGCACCTCAGATTTGCGGATGACATAGTCCTGCTGTCGGATGACCCGCACAAACTGAATCACATGATAGAGTCCCTAAATCATCAGAGCGAGACCGTCGGGCTACAAATTAACTGGTATAAAACGAAAATTATGACTAATCGTGAAGAAATACTTATATCCATACAGTCTAAACCTATAGAATATGTTGCAGACTACATTTACCTTGGCCATCTTATTTCAACAAAATCCTGTACAGAAAAAGAAATCGATCGCAGAGTGAAAAATACGTGGAACAAATACTGGGCTATGAAGGAAATTTTCAAAGGTCCCATACCCACAAGACTGAAAACGAAGGCCAGGCCGAACATCTGCCTAACGCCGGTTCTTACCTATCTATGCATGCCAGACTTGGTCTCTCAAAAAATCACTCTTAAACAAAATAAGAACCTGTCAAAGAGGCATAGAACGGAGCTACATGAACATCAAATTGAAAGATAGAGTCAAATGTTCAGTTATAAGGTAAAGACCAAAGGCGAGAGATGCGGTCAAACAGGCCCTGACACTGAAATGGAAATGGTCAGGACATATTCAGAGATCCATACATGAAAGATGGTCACAAATAATCACAAATTGGCACCCAATAGATAAAAAACGAAGGAAAGGTAGACCATTTAAAAGATGGAGTGACGACATCGTACAAATAGCCGGAAACCTATGGACCAGACAGGCAAGGGACAGAGCTACCTGGCACGGTTTGGAGGAGGCTTTTACCGCAAAAGGCGGCCCTTACATCTAACAATACTAATCTAATACTTAAGTACAATACTAACATTACTAACAAATAAATATCTAAGTAGACAATACAAAATATATATGTGTAAGGGATAAAATAAAGCTAATAAAAAAAAATACAAGTTACTATGTAACAGATATACACCAGTTGTATGTACGGAGGGCGTTCCCACCGCTATCGATGCCTACCGCTCCTATTAGATGCGGGTGACGCAACGTCATTGGAATGTGCCCGTTAGATTAGGGTTGCCTCCATTATGTAAACGCTAGCTTGTCTCGCGCCTTCGCTCGTTTGGTATTTTAGGTATTCAGGAGGCAAGGTGATTCCACAAAACAAATAACTGATTGAATTTATATGTACAAACAATAAGTCAGAAAATATTTAAAAGGCAAAAATATGCCATAAAAGTTGACTCGCTAATCAATATAAAAAAATCTAATGAAATTTTATTAACTGGACAATGTCATAGTTTATGAAGTAAGTAAATAGGTACGGTATCTTAGAAAGCCTAATAATGAATGCATGTATAGATATTCTTACTAGCTCGTAACATTTGAAAATGCATTAATGAATTATTACATGTTTATTGTTCTCCTAGAACTTTCGAATAATAATAAAGTAATTTATAAGTTGTTTACTTGGTTTTTCATGTTTTTGTTCTCCATCGAGACCTGACAGATAACAGATAACTTTAATCTTATGTCATCTGTTATCTGTCAGTAAGTATGACGATCCGTTTTGCTTAAAATGTATGTAAAATGTTACGATTAATTTTCAGGATTGTAACGATTTGAAAAAATCCTGAAACTGGTTTCATGCTGAATACTAATATTCAGCTCATTAGCATAACATATTACTAGTTACAATGTTTATACATTGCTAAGGTCGGATTTTTATTCCCACAGAAACAATGTAAACAAAGTTACGTCACTGTCAAAGTGACATTTCAGGGGATCTCAAAGTTTGGGCCAGCAAGAAATAAAATATTAAGTCATCATTTCGCTGGAACTGTGATATAAAAATAAATTTGCGATATAATTGAAATCAAAATGGAATTAATGAGTCACTGGAAAGCTATTACGACGGGAGCACGAATGGTGAAGCGAAACGAGTGAAGTAACGTCCCAAATCTTTCAAGCAGCCGTCAACTTGTTAACACGGGTGTATCGAGTCCATGATACCAGTGCAATAAATAAATTATGCGTAAGTAATTAGTTTTCACGTTTTAAATGAACACAACAAAGAGTTTATATCAAAATGAAGTTTTCCAATAACAAATTAAATTCTTTAATCTTAACTACAATATATGGGTTTTTTATAGAAAGTCGATTTCTTATAAATGTGGAAAGTAAAAATATTTTGAATACTGCAAATGTTTTTCGTTAACGGCAACACCTTTGTTTACATTTTTTTTGTGGGAATATAAATCAGACCTTAGTTAGGGCAGTCGCCCATACTTCAGTTTAGCCTTGTCCTTTCTTGTTTCGAACGGACGTTCGGGGTTCAACCTCCAGTGTTGTATACTTACAGGGTTATTGGTAATTCGACGCATTCCCGTGAGGAGGTGATAGGAGTGACTATTTGCGATAATTTTAACCCCCATATGCATTATGCATAAGTGATCCATTTTTAAGTTGTCATGTTTTTTAGCTTTTTTAATAAAGAGTCAAAAATGCAATATCATTTTTTATTTTTTTTTATTATCATATTGAATTTATTTATTTTCTTATCATTTATAAAAACGATGAAACACTGGTTATTTGTCAATATTATAACAACAATTCTCGGTACAAATTTAATAATTCAAGACCTAGTCGTGATAGTTTTCCTTTTAAATTCGTTATAAACGCTTTCATTCAAGTTATTTTTCGGATTTTTAGTATTTGTAGTTTTGGTTTAGAAGGAGGGGGCAGTTGAATCTAATAAAAATTAGCCCTTTAAAGCTTAATATTTCATAATCGGATCCATTAATCGAAAAGTTGTCTTTAAAAATCCGCAAAATTTTCGTTTTTCTTTTTTCAACATTATTCTTTGCCACTTTGTTGGCGTGAAATCTATACATTCATACATAAACTCACGCCTTAGTACCCATAGGGGGGTAGGCAGAGCTACAAATTACCTACATCTTTAAAAGTTGTTGATAATTCTGTAACCACGTTTTGCACAATAACATAGTGAGAGGTTGCAAGCCCTTCGCCTAACAATACTACAAGCCTTTATTCCCTTAATCGCTTCTTACGACATCCACGGGAAGACATGGAGTGGCACTATCTAACCACACGGGTGTAATATGTATGTATATTCATGCCAAATTACAGCTTTCTAGTACTAAACGTTTCTGAGCTAGGGTGCGGACGGGCGGACTGACGGACGGACATGGTGAACCTATAAGGGTTCCTAGTTTGACTACGGAACCCTAAACATATGGCCAAATCACATTTCCCAGCCGGTTGTTAAAGTTGTGTTCTTGGCAGTGCCGAGGCAACGGAATAGCAGATGACCCTATCTTACCATTGGGTGAGTAGACGCGAAGATTGATAGGCACGGGCGATATGCCCTTGTTGGAGCCGGTGATACGGTCCGTCTCCGCCTCGATCTCGCCCCGAACCTCATTGAAGTCCACAAACTTCTTGCCCTTGCAGTGGAGAAACTCAGCATATTCTGTGAAGAGAGAATTATATACACGTTTTCGCGTAATAAAACAACGAGGAATAATTCCCTGGGATATTTAACATGGATTTTACTTCAAATCAATAATTTTCAACGGTTTTGTTATTTGAGCTTATCTTATATCCTATCCTATCCTATACTACCCATATGAAACGAGCAATAATATTTGTAAATTTTTTGTACTTCGTTCTCGAAAGGTGATTTGTTAAGTTGTCATCTTCGGGAAAATTCGATTTCAAACTGTCTTCCAGCCCTTAAGCCGAAAAATGACACAGTACAAATAACTTCGCGTACTTATTTCAATTAACATTCGAAGTCCATACAAATAAAAAATAATAGCTAGGGTAACCATAGGAACTACCTAAATTATGATATTCTTATTGTATAAGCGATTTTGTTTGATACTATGTATAGACAATATACTTAATATCTATCTGTTTCCTTAAGAGGATTGTGTATGGTTTTTTTACTGCTATGCTACGTGATTTAAGCGTCCGTTCACGTACTTAAGTAAACTGGGTGAAAGCTAGACAAGTCATTTAGGTATATAATTATGACATGAGCCTACAAGACTACGAGAACTGCTGCTCTGGACAATAGTTTTCAGCCATACGAAATTCTCGGTACTTCAACAGAGTAACCATCCTGCAAATACAGGTAGGTACTATAATGAAGGGTGTAGCTTGTCAATAAAAATCAGTTTGCAACTTCAATTTCTTTCTATATTAGATTAAAACACAACTGATACAAAATTGTCGTGCCTCGCACCGTGGTCGAGAGGCGTCTGCTGAAATTATACAAAACAAAGCCGGTGATCCATCGAACCGTTAGTTTAAAAATTCAAACGATTAAACGGCCAGTTAACAAAAAGGTAAAGTGCAATAAGGTGTATTCTTATAATACAACCTTATTTCACTACATCCCTCGTCCCTCTGGAAGTAGGGATGAAACCTAATAGGGAATGGTGGTGGTTTCGATTAAATACACAAACTTCAAGATTATTCTTTTATTTCACTTTTCTTACTTATACATATGCACAAGCGATGCGCCCGGCCCGCAGGCCTAGGAGCGACTCCCGAAAACTAAACAAAAATAAACAACCGCCGTTCTTTCGAACAATTTGTTTTTAAATTTAAAATATTCAAAGCAAATGCTACGTATAACCTAAAAAGGTACAGTGAAATAAGGTCTATTTTCGCATTGCAACCTTATTTCACTACAGTACTTACTCTTTCTCATAAATCTCTGAAGTTCAGATATCGGTAATGGGATTATGGTGTAATAATGGTAAATGCCATTTCTATTGTCCCCGACTGTACACAGGCAACGGCTTTGTGTAGTGGATAAGCTCAGTACAAAAACTTAAGACTAACTATGCTTAACTATGGTCCAACTTTTTGGTGCTCATCCATATTCAGAGAGATAATGCATCCCACAAAACAGAAGAATATACTTCAGCGGGCCTAGTATGGTTGCGTTCATCGTGTGACAAAATCTGAAAAAAGCATCCGTCACTCTCGTGTTTAATATTTATGTACGAGTCAGAAAGTGACAGACGATTTATCCACATTTTGTCACGCCATGAACGCAGCCATATTAGGCCCCCAGGGTAATGTAAGTCGTTAAATAGAATTTCATAATCTCCATTGGGCTACTGACTTGCAGCTATTTCTATTGCTCAAAGAATGTACCAACTATTTGTACGACTATAGGCTATTTATTCATCGCTCAAATGCCATTTGTTTGACAGATAACACCGACTGTACTCTACAGCGAATATATAATTATATATATCGATAACATCCATAATATCTGGTGTTATTCCATACTTACAATATAGCAAAGATGTGTTAGATTTAGATAGGTCGTGTCTGTTTTCTTTGTTTGCTGCATATATGGCTAAGAGACTTTGGCCCGTTCCGGCATATAGTCTAGGATCATATTTGAAAAAGTAAAATGCAAGCAGCGAATCATGTAGCAGGTGGGATGACAACAATATCAGAGGGTTTTAACCCTGCAGAATACGGATCTGAAGTACAGTATACCGGAAAAGGTGCAGCCCATACAAAACTTTTCGTCGTACATTTAGTAAATCGTTGTTCCGGTACCCTAAAAAAGGTATTTTTTTAATTGATTTTTGATGTTGTACCTGCCTTCGTTTCACCTGATGGTTCTAACGGAAGACCAGCGCTGACTTTAATGCCAGTATCACGCTGAGTTGGGACCATTTCCTGGCTACTTTCTTGTGCGTATATAATATATCTATACGTCCTTGAAATATGGTACACGAATTGAAAACTTAATTTGTTTGAAAAATGACGCATAATTCCGTTGTCCTTTTGCATGGTCTTATCCGAGTTTGAGGTTAAGCAAATCATTCAAGCTCAAATAATGCGGGGAAATTAATATATCATTGTATAATGAACAATATCGATCTACCGAATTCCTACGGTACTCTATCGATCGTCTGTCTAAACAGTAAAATTGTAAGTTACCGTCGAGTTCATGTCAAGTGGTCACAGTGGATGTATAAAATACATGAAATAACAACCGACGTGGTGTTAAAGGAACACCTCACAAACACTATCGATCGATCGAGCAAGGACAATGTCCAATCGCTAACTTTAGAACCAATCGACGATGTGAAGCAACACCCCGTCAGCCGCAGCCGATTACAATTAGTGTACTTAATTCAGTAAGTGCATAGTTAAATCAATTATATGGACGCGGTTAGAAAGTAGGTACCCGGAAACATGAGTGGATCATAATATTCATAATTTATGAGCATTTATCTCGTAGAATTATATGTACATGTGAAACTGAGTAACATCTCACACAGAAACAGCATCCTGCCAGCTGAGATTGCGGCAGCTGCCAGCAACGCTACCATTTAACATGGCCTTATTCCATTTATCAGGCCATCCCACGAGCTTCTGGCACAGCAAAACTTTTTTCATCTCAATAGCTCGGAAAGCCCTTTTTTTGTTTGTTTGATATCTATTGAGAAAATCGCTTTTTATCCACATGTGAAGAAAGAGTTCTGACATTTGAAGGCAGCTTAAGTGATATTTGACAGCTAACAAAACGTAAAACGTTAAAAGTGATGAATTTTTAACATCACAATTAATGAATTGCATTTAACCGTGTACACATGACGACTTTACGTGCAAGTAACAGTTACAGTTCGCTAGTGAGCGAGTACCCGGCTTTACTAGTTACTGCTCCTTCATTAAATTATAGTATCATTATTCAATAGGAAAGACGGAAGACCCCAAGCAGGTATCGTTAAATATCTTAATAGACTCGGCTAGCCTAGCATGCGCAGGTTGCGGTCGTTGCAGGGACAGCTCTTGCTGATACAGCCAAATAAAGAATCGAAAAACCGTCGTTTGTGTTGTACCTAAAGCGGCGAATGACGTCCATTATATTAAACCTAACGCCTGCAGCACACCTCCGCTGAGAAATTAACAAGGCGAAGCAGCAACGCGTTGCAGCATCGAAACCAAACGCCGCGATCGCGTGAGCGGAACGGCTAGTGCGTTAGTGGCAAGTTTAGTAAAATGTCCGCTTCGTCAGAGAAAGAAGAAATTTTACTCCAGTTGATAAATTTACAAAGACGAAAACTCCGGGTGCAAAAAATTTATGAAAAAAGAAAAAAGTTAATAGAAAACCAATTATGCAAAAAAAACTTGAGATGAGACAAATCTTAATGCTATAAGACTTCTTCGGTTTTTCTGCAAATCTGACTGATGTTTTCGATGAAAATCACCAGTTCGTCTTCAAGTTTTACAACAGATCGCAAGCGAAACTAAAGCCGAATCAAACAAAATGGCGAAACGAACGCGGAGGTGTAGACGGCGTCGAACCAGATTGGCATATCAGTGCCCGACAGAGACAGCGCTATAGTTAAATCTAGAACAAACAAGTTCGCTTGAGTTTGGCGCGCACTACAAGGACAACTCGGAAGGATCGTTCAGCGGTTTCGCTAAGACAGTTTAGGGGCTGAGGTGTGCTAAAGCCGTAAAGCACACGCCACATAATTATTAGAAACGTACTTGAGCAAGTATTTTGTTATCCCGACAGAAGCATATCTACGTGTTCACAATTCGCCAGGATCGAGCCAATTAGGCCGTTGTTTTATAATTGACGCGCTGGAGCAACAATTTGTGCACACAACACGAAAACTACAATAGGTACTAAATATTTTCGTACGGTGGAGGCTAACAATAAAACTTATGAGCATACTTAGAACCTTCTCATTGTGATTGCCATTGTCATTGCTATACTTGCCATTTGATTTTCGGTTTGAAGTTTATTGTGACGAAGCACTCGAAGTGCACTTTTGTTGGTTTGTTGTAGTGCAGATTAATGGAGTTATTAAAATATATACATGTACATACATAGGTGATCACATTTTTAGAAACGCTTGCATTTTCCTCATACAATTCCTATACAAATACGACTTATTAATTTTGACAACGAATCGAAACATGAATTACCTATTTTTTACAGTCTTCAAAAAAGAAGAAGGTTCTATGTTCCACTGTATGTATGTTATTTATGTATGTTCACTGATTTCGTACACTCTTGGCAGAGTGGTTGTGGCTGTTGGGATTTTATACACGGTTGGTCTTGGCTTCTGGTTTGCTGGTTCGAGAACACTTCCCTCGCGATTTCTCTCCATTTCTTGCGACTTAAGGCGTTGCGTCTGCACTCGACCGCAGATGATTTGGAAACATCTTTCAGGCTTCAGCAGGCCTGTCCATCGGGTAGGAGATCGTCCTCTTGATCTTTTCCCATCCACCTGACCCTGTACTACTAGCCGCTCCAAAGATCCCTCATTTCTAGATATACGAGTATGTCCAAAGACCACCAGAAAAAAGGTGTCCAGGGGATCCTCAACAGACGTTTCCAGTCCCACATTTCAACGAAATCGATTTTTCGGCGATCGTGCAGTCTTAGGCCTGTATTAATAAACTCGTCGTGGCTGAGATGCCCGTCACAAGATACGTCAAAGTAAACGTCAAACCATAGAACACTGTCATTATTGACGCATCTTGAGACGAGCATCACAGTCGAGATCAGTTTATTAATACGGGCCTTAGTGACCAAGTTTCAAGACGAGGCATGTCATTAGTCGAACCTTAGTTGTTTTGGTATTTGGTCGCCTGTCTTTCCATAAATTGCCCAACTTCTCCACGGCAGTCCTAATAATAGCACAGCATCTTCTGATTTCATGATCACCGCCCCGGTGTCGGAAATAGTAGAACCAAGATAAATGTAGCTTTGTACCACTTCACAGTTCGCTATTGTTGGTCCCTGTCCACTATCATCATCCTTTTATCCCTATTTATGGCAAGTCCGGAACTAAGACTGGTCACTTCAAGGCGGCTATCTACAAGGCTATCTTCTTCGGTTTGTGCAAAAAGGATTGTATTAAAAGGCACGAGAAAATAAATACATTTTGCAAAAAACAAGCTTCAAATGTAAGTAATAAAAAGTCACTATTTACATATACTTTTTCCTTTGTATACACACAATTACTCAGCTGGACGCCAAATATCAACTTTCTAAGTCGTCTGGATGTAGCTTAGGGTTTTAATGAGTATAGTTCGTTCGTTCAAATAGTGTGCATTACAACCCTTTGAAGTCGCCGACACCGCTTTCTGCGCGCCGCGGTGGTTTCTTTGTACCAATTGTTGCGGCACATTAAAGCATGCAAACTATTTGAACAAACAAACTTTAAGTGAGTCATGAAATGAAAATTCCGACTTTTAGTATCGCAATACACGTTTGCCTGTATTTATAAAATTTGGGGTGCTAATTAATCTAAGGCATCTTGATAAATAAAGCATTTTTTTTTAATTTGCAGTATGAACCTTTTAATATAACACCCCGTTTGCTCTAATCAAATAACGTTCATTTTTCATCACCCCATTCTACACGCCTTTTCAAATATTTAGTCTAATAATTTATAAAAACAGATACGGCCAAGCCAGTTATACAACTATGCCTTTCAAGTTGATAGCTTGCAGAGAAAAACTGCTGTGACATACACGGGTTTCCGTTTTACTATTTTGGTCCGGAAACCCTGATATTTGGTGCCTTTTTTTTAAATAAGCCTTAGCACATTTGAGAAAAGTTACATTACCTGCATTTGCATGAATAAGCTGAAGAATCAAAGGTCGACGGGTCACTATTCCTGACCCGCGCGGCAAGAAGTCCCTGGAAAAAAACATAATGTTAAGAGTAAGTAATAATAAGTGTACAGTTGCCATCAGATAAATTTATCAGAGCCGACAAGGTGCCCAAAGAATACGGTCTTACGCCTGCAACGATACCTAAAGCAGTAAAGAAACTAGGCCTACTTTTCGAGATAAATACCTACCCTCTAATTGAGCGTAAGGGTTGTCCTCCAAATTTTAGTAAAATTAAATAAAGTTTTTGTTTTGTACCTCAACTAGTTATTGCTAAATCGACATCTCGTGTGGCCTGCGGCGGCTACTTTTGATCATTCTGTCAACGGATTCCTTCATGGAGACCATAAATATTGGCAGATACCGATTTTGGAAGCAATCAATCGAATAACTAAAAAGTTCAAGATGGCGGCTACTTTTCCTCATTCTGTCAATGAATTCGTTATTGGAGACCACAGAGTCAGAGATCCCCAGACATCGATTTTGGAAGCAATCAGTAAAAAACAAAAAAGTTCAAGATGGCGGGTATATTTTCTCATTCTGTCAACGGATTCCTTGTTAGAGAACACACAGATCCCCAGATATCGATTTTGAAAGTAATCAGTCGAATAATTAAAAAGTTCAAGATGGCGGCTACTTTTCCTCATCCTGCCAATGAATTCGTTGTTGGAGACCACAGAGACGCCCAGATATCGATTTTGGAAGCAATCAGTCGAATAACTAAAAAGTTCAAGATGGCGGCCCGGCCACTTTGAGTCATTCTGTTAACGATTTCCTTGTTGGACACCATAAATATCCCCAGATACCGATTTTGGAAGCAATCATTCGAATACTAAAGAGATCAAGATGGCGACTACTTCTGATCATTCTGTCAACGGATTCCTTCATGGAGACCATAAATATCCCCAGATACCGATTTTGGACGCAATCAGTCGAATAACTAAAAAGTTCAAGATGGCGGCTACTTTTCGCTGTCGGAGATCTCACAGATCCCCAGATATCGATTTCGGAAGCAATCCGTCGAATAACTAAAAGAAAGAAGAAATAATATAAAGCAGCGACCACACCAATGCTTAAAAAACGGTGTCGGTACGAAATCGCAGTGACGCGTCGTATTAGCACCGTTTTTGACGCATGCTCTCCACACCGGTGCTCAAAATTCACAGACGGTGCGTAAACAAAAGAATGTGTCATAGTAATAACATGGCGTCAATTTTGACGTGCCGTGATATTCGCAACGTTAAGCAGCGGTGTGGGGAGCGTGCGTCAAAAACGGTGCTAATACGACGCGTCACTGCGATTCCGTACCGTCACCGTTTTTTAAGCATTGGTTTGGTCGCTGCTTAAAATGCAAAGGAAACCATTGGTCTCGACGAGGCGACACCAGTCTTACAGCAATGCCATGTACCTACGCTTCGCGGTCTCGTAGAGGCATGCGTCTTGCCCAGTGAACGGAAATAAACATGGAAGCATTCTGACCGCTCTATTATAGCGCAAAGAAAACTCTACCGCGGTGGGCAGTCCTTACAAACTCTACCGCATACGACTTCAGTTCGATCGGGATGACAGTGAGTGACGGACGGCTGAACGGGTTTATCAAAACAACGTATTTTAACATTTAAAATGCCTTCATGTGTTGTGAAGTGGTGCAAAAATCATTCAGATTATTCCAAGGACAGTGGAATCACTTTCCGCGTGTAAGTAAACCGATAACTTCAGTGAAACGTACAAAAAAATAATCACATTTTCTCTATAGGGATGCTATTATGCCAAATGAAGTAGATTAATTTATTACCTTATTTGATTTTAATGTTATCTATATTATTTTTATAAACTCCTACTATCAGATTTGTTTTTTTTTTAATTTTACTTTTTATTTGATTTCCTTTCCATTCAGATTCCCACAAGACAAGCTGTTCAATTAGAACGACATGACAGTGATTGGATGCCTAGCAAGACGTCTAGCATATGTTCACTTCATTTCAAGAAAGAGGATTTATATTTGTCGAAGAAAGGATTCACGATGGTTAATAAAACCGCTATACCTTTTTGTACTGTAAGTATATTTGGTCTAATAAATGGCATTCGAGATGTTTTAGTTATAAATTAGTTTAATTAACATGAATAATTTCAGATGGTATTTTCAAGGGAAAAATTACTGCCTTTGGATGAATCAGAAATGAGACAGCCAACAATCCATGACGACCATGACAGACAAAATGTCAATGAGACACCTGCTGCTGCATTGTCTCCTTCAAAGATGCTGCCATTCAAATTCAGTAACAAAATAAAAGTTTCTGAAACGTCAAGTTCTCAGAAACGTCGATTGGTCAGTTTATTATACTATCCCTAGTAGATACCTTTACCCAGTTGGTATTGTGGAACAAACGTCTGTTAGACACTCCTTCCTTTCTTCCGAGTCCTTTAGGATTTTAATTTGTAAATTAAAGTTAAAGAAATCGTTTAATTTAGTATATAATTTCGCTCATATTAATTTATTTCGTTAAGCCTTTCCCAGTATTTTTACTTTTCAGGTCTCTTGTCCAAGCTGTGGGCATCACTTTGGTGTTCCAGGTCATGATGATGTGGAAGATTCAAGTGAGATACTTCATCGACGACAACCATCGCCGCTATTGTTATCAGATGACTCGAAAATTACGGACAGAAAACTATGTGTTACGCCTTTATTAAACATATTATCATCTGATATTGATTCGGCTTTTATTTTTATTTTTGTTTATTCGCAAAGATACAAAAATACAAATCTTTCCTTTTTATATTATTAGTGTAGACAAGTAAATTTTACTAATTTCGAATATATCAAAAACCAGATATTGCGAAAAAACGTTTCAACCAAATAGCCCATTCGAACTTATTTTTGAATCATCATTATTGTATTAAACCATCCATGTCATAGCCGTATTCAAGTAGACAGCTTTTTAGCGAATAAACTATTGGCAAATCACATTCTCATGTCAAAGTGATTGTGACCAATCACAGCATCACAAACTTTTCTCATTGGTGAAAAGGTGTAAAACCTTTGCAAAACACTGTCTATTCAAACACGTCACCAATATCTGTAATAAACTACTTTTGACCTAAAGGTAATGTTTATTAAGTTAATTATTAAAATAACTCGTTACATAACACGTTTCAACTATAAAAATTGTCGGAGACGGGACACATTTTTCTGTCATTTTTGTAATGGCGTAATGCTTCCATGTTTTATTTCCGTTCACTGGTCTTGCCTGATTTACATGTTGATTAGTGCTTAGTAGTTGTTAGTGTTAGTTGCAGTGCAAGTGAATAGAACTCGGTCCTATTTACTTAGCGACAAGTCAATACCCCCCACAATTTACTAAGCACTTGTCGCTTGTTGACCATGTATAAACAGCTACGAAAAGTGCTTAGTGACCAATTGTTGTTCGAATGTCTGGGACCCAATTCTGACTTTCTTCGAGATAAGGTCTATTTCGAGATGATCTCGTATTGTATATCTCTAATGTAAATGTCACGAAAATGTCTACTAACACAGAGAAATCGTATTCTCGCTGCCAATAGAGATGATTGATATGAATGTCGTAGGATTATAAGTTGTCTATGGAAAGCTGCGTTTTGTTACCTCGATTATGTGGCAGTTATAATCGATAAATAACACACGGTAGTTTAAATATATTTAAAATATTGAACTCTACATAAAATACCTTATTAATAAACTTTCATGAAGTCTAATAAACGCAAAATGCTCTTTTGTTCATTTTAATTATTTTAGACACTTCAATTCAATAATAAGCACGTGAAGCTAAACGCAAAATTTCCGTGAGTTCAGAGTTCGGTTCAATCAAACTGTCCAAAGTTTAAAGGATGAGAAAATGAATAATATTATATGCGTTCATTCGCTGATAAATATTAAAATGGAGTTATCCGAGTTACTCAAAAAGAATAGGAGTTATCCTTCCCCTGCGCAGAAAGCTCGATCGAGGCAGATAAAGAGCTGCAGTAGGGAAAGTTCGTTCTTTTGTTTAAAAAAAATGTTTGTGCCTCGTGCGGATTGGAGTTTAATGTGATGTGATGAGTTAAATGTTGAAAATAGAAAATTTAAATATCCAAAAACATACCACATACCATACCACATGAGATGATGAGATACAGTCTCGACTAAGTACTAGTTTTTCGTATTCTCGTTATCTCTATAGTGAGATAACGAGAATACGAAAAATTACTTTTTACTCGAGATTCGCCAATTTTTTTCGAGATAATTTTAATTCGAACCGATCTCGAAGTCACGAGAATTGGGTCCCTAGTCATTAAATATAATTCCAACGTGGAAATAGTTACTTCTCACTTGTCACTATGCCGGTTAGGACTAAGCGATTAGTACTAATGACAAACACTAAGCCCGTGTAAACCTAGCATCTGTGTGAGTGCGTCGTTTCGGACATTTGTGGAAATTGTTTTCAACATTTTATGTTACTACTTTTTTGGCGTGACTAATATGTATATTCATACAAACCAAACAAACAAACTTACCCGAACCAATGTATTGCAATTAAATTATGCATTCAATATAAAAAAGATCCAGCATATCATATGAATGCCACAATCAACTGATTTGAAATTCAGTAGTTTATACCCGTCAGCCTAGTATAAAGACTTATTTTTTTCCTGATAGTCTGTTCCTTGGCATTTTGTGAGATACCACAATCAGCCTTTTCTTTGTATATGTTGTAAGCATCATCTCAATTACATGATGAACACATTGGATGTCGAGAGTAAAAATTTGGGACTTGAATAAAACTATAGTAAAACTAAAGTTATGACAAACATTAACAAAGATCTAGTAAATGTGGAAAATAATCATACAGATCATGAAAACAAATAAGCTTCAACCCAAAATAAATCGAACGGGAAATACAGAGAACAACAAAAAACACTTGGAACTTGGAACAAACGCTAGAGCTTAAAATAAACCTTAAAAAGCGACTTACCTAACCAGCTAAAAACGAAGGTAATGGATATGTGCCTACTCTCCACAATGAGCTACGCATGAAAAACATGGAAATTTTCATCAAAGGCTAAAAGGATGATTAAGCTCATGCCAGAGGGGGGTGGAACGGAGTATGATGAAAATAAGGAAGATACAAAGATAAACCATTCCCTAATTAGGCAAAGAACAAAAGTCATAGAAGCACTAAGCCAGGCTCAGAAACTTAAATGGAGCTGGGCTGGACATGTGGCCCGACTCCAGGACGAGAGATGGACATCCTGAATAACTACATGGAAAGGCCCAGTGGGAAAAATAAAGCGGTCAGCCTCTGGCTCGCTGGGCTGACGAAATTGTTGAGACAGCTGGGAAAAACTGGGTCTGGAGGGCCCAATGAAGTGGTGGAAATCTCTGGAAGAGGCCTTTACTCATAGAAGGTTCCCATGTGCATTTCTAATACAGATATCATAAAAAATAATTATTACCTAATAAGTGTTTTAGATTTGTTTTGTAAGTTTTATCTTTGTGAAACCTGGAAATAAAAGGTTTTTTTTTAATAAGCGTATTCTAATACGGGGATACTCCATCAAGTTCCGCAAGCTCTGCATAATCACTGATTTAAAATTTGCCTGACTGTACAGACAAGCTGTGTCTTACTACCAATCAACCAATGATAAGAACTCATATACCTGATTGTAATTGTCCATAGATAGAGGATGAAATATAGGGAATAATGTTAACTGTATTTAATCAAAAAGGTTGAATATATTCATCATCATCATATCAACCTAAAATGTGAACTGTTCTATTTGTAATCTCAAAACGGAAATAAAAAGTTTTTTTTTATTAAGCAGTTCTAATACGGGAATACTCCATCAAGTTCCGCAAGCTCTGCATAATCACTGATTTAGACAGTACCGGCAAGCTGTGTCGAACTACCAATGATGACTGTGCAATAATAAGTACAGTCGGCAATAAAAGCTTGTCCCAAAAATGAAATAATTTGACAGAAACTTAATGTCAAACAAGACCTTATTTAATAGTGTTTTCTACATGCTCATGATAAAATTAATCATCAAATGTAATAATCTTTATATTACGGGTGAATTGCAAACATATTGTACATAGTTAAGAACTTAATTGAGACAATGTTAACTTTCTTCCATTGTGTAATGATTGTTATCCATATGATTATATGACTAATCTTCGATAAACAAAGGAAAAAGTTAATAGTTGTTAAGGATTTTCTAATCGAGCCCGGGTGAATTGTAAAAAAAATGTACATAGTTATATGTACAATTTTTTTACAATTCACCCTTATGGCAAGAACTTCAAAAGTGTGAGGTTATCTACACTAAATCACAAAGAGGAAACATTATTTTTGTACTTTAGTATGTTTCTAAACCAATAAACTCAAAATACAGGGCCAATTTCTTTTATTTTTTTCATTATTCCTGGGTAACATGAACGGTTATGGTGGGATGACAAAGTCCCTAGCAGAAGCTAGATTATTATAGTTTAGAGGTCTTCTTCCTCTAAAGTTCTAAACTATAGCAATGTGTTAGCAAAACTAAAATAAATTAATAGTTATTGATTAATTTGAAAACATATTTTTACCACTGTCAGTAAAAAGAGTTCAAGTGCAGTTGTCATAAAAAAACGGTAAAAAAGACCTCAAAGAGTATGATTTAAAAAAAAATTGTTTATGCTGTTAAGACTTATAAGTATTAAAAATGGTATTTATAGCATAGAACAGTGATCCCCGACAATGACCTGCAAGGGGTCCATGTGAGCAGAAAAAAATATTGAGGGTCTATGAGAGGGAAATGGGGGCCCATAATAGTGGATCCCATTTAAACAGGTTGTGACTTTAATTTTGGCTTTCCATTAATGAAATAATCCATATCCATACACAGATAGTAGGCATCTACTTACATAATATTTCTTTAAAAATATATAAATAAACCTATCTATCTACATAAATTGTTTTAATTTCCTCTGCATGTAAGTTTTTATTTAGAAAAAAAATATTTTCCACACTACATTTGAACTGTGTTAAATCATGTTAAATCAAATATGTTATACTAGCGACCCGCCTTCGCTTCGGTTTATGTTACCAATGTTCCCGTAGGAATTTCGGGAATTCCTTTCTTAGAGCACCTCTACGGTACCTAAGCTACGTCCCTTCCAAATTTCAAGTGCCTACGTTTAGCCGTTTAGGCTGTGCGTTGATATGTCAGTCAGTGAGTCAGTCAGTTTGTCCTTTTATATATTTAGATTAAGGGATCAGAAATTCAGATAGATATTTACCTAAACTTTGGCGGCCGCGTTGTTCACTTATATGGAAGCAGACAATTTTAATTTATTAATAAAATTCCCAGGATTTCTAGATAAACAAATTACGCCAGCATAAATACACTTTTAAGCATTTACATTAACTATTTGAAGTTATTTTTTTACTAAATTGAGATTTAATTTACGTATAAATAATTAAGCTAACGAAGTTTAAGGAGCAAATTAACGTAAAGACTTATACTAGGTAATTGTAAAACAATGAATATAAACATTTTGTTGACTCCCGGAATCCCATTATATTATTAAAATAATATTTTTAAGAAGCCGATGCCATATTTGCTTATCTTTTTCCAGGATTTTGCCAAGTTTAGGTAAATATCTATCCGAATTTCCGATGCCTGGTTATAATCCCAACATTATGTTGTTTTGCTTCTGATATTGACTGATCTGACACATAGCCCCATTTTGAGTGATATCACCATAAATTATTATAGAAATGCAAACTAGAAACCAAAAGATAAGGATAATGATAACTTTAGTCAACTCCACTAGCCTCTAGTGAGCCACCCTGACTTTATGCAACACCCTTTCAGTCACACCTTAAGTTTAGATATGATGGTTATTGAATAAGATTCGCAACACATGGAACATTGGTGTCGAGGCACCAAGCAGTCTCAGATACCTACATATACTGCAAAGAACATTCTAAATGGCTTTATCAAAGTAACTACCATGCATGACAATGTTACACTAAGATTTTAGAAGCATAAGAAAATAAACAATAAAACAATAAAGACAAAAATCATACAAAACAAATTCCATTGACTGATAACAATGGAGTGATAGGAATTCAGGCCATTCGTATACTGGTGATAATGTATCAAAAACCCTACTTATATTTGCCTTTTATTGTTGAATAATTATAATTCATACAGCAGCATAGTTTACTTGAGTGTTTTAATCACAAGTAGTTCATTTTAATCATGATTTTTTGCAAATAACTACACAATGTTTAAACATATTTGGAAGTCATAGCACAAGCATGTAGCCTGCTCACCTCAAACATGTATTATGAGTATTATGACTCACAGCACATTCAAAGTAATTAAAAGCAACCTTGAACCAACATTAAAAAGGCAGTCCCAAAATTACTATTTCTTACTACAATAGGTGTGTAAAGTATAAAGACAGTCATTTGAAGTAAATTTGTAATAAATAAAAGGCCAGCTGATTCTGATCTAGGTTCTTAACTGTCTTTAGTGATCTAAAGACAGTTAAGGACCTAGATTAGAATCAAAATCAACAAGGGATTCGCCGCTGTTTTACCTGCCAACGAAATTTTCTAAGACCGAGCTCTTTCCAGCGGACTGACCACCCACAACTGCAATTTGTGGGAGATCTAAGGACATGTGCACGCCCATTTGCACGAATGCATCTTGTAGTTTGTTTACGATGGGGATTAACTGCTGCATTCCAAAATTCCCAGCCATTTTGTTTAAGATACATTAAAGTTTAACACTCCAATATCACTTCTTTAACGTCTTGTTCATCATTCACCGATAACTACTTTTTCAATATGGTGGGTGGTTACGTTGTTAAGAATATCCGAACTACGAGCGAATGAAGTACTGTGTCAGCATGACAGTTGTGCAACCAATAGGCATACAGCAGGATTAGTACGCACAAGCGTCAAATCAAATAGTGAATGAGCTGTCATAAAAGAGACACCGTGTTTATTAAGAACCTTGGTGAAACACGAACTAATAATGTTTCAGTATACTGGTTATCAATCTGTGGTTTCAACCTTAGGCGCTCGAACAAGAACAATGCGCAGCGTATCGTATCGGCATCACAAGATCACAACTCAAACTTCAAAACATTTTGTTATGTCTCTCTTTCTACTAAATCACGTAAATGTTACCATTCACGATTTCACGTAATGTTATTAGACTCTACCTTGTATTTTGTTTGATTGGTAAGAAACAAGGTCATAATAAAGATAAATAAGCCTATAAATTCATATCATGAACTACGAAAAACCAATGGCAGAAGAGTTGCGGGTAATCAATAGTACTTGACATGCGCATTAAATCTAGGGCAGTGTACGAAGAATATAAGGCATGCTTTATACTGTTTAGTTTAGAATTTTTAATCAATTATGATTATGACGTATACTTTACCAAAGTTATGCAAATCGTAAGATTTACCTACAGCGCAATAAAAAACTGACTCACCAAGAAACACAGTAACGTTTATATTTTTTTATTAAATTAAATTTAAATTGATTGCGTATTTACGAATATATTGAAGGGACTGTATGTCATGCGTAAATTAAACATTTAGGACAGAGATAATTTAGTCATAAATAAATATTATTAATTGTACCTAATTAGCTGAAAATTAAGTTTATTTAATTAAAAGTACCAACTAAAAAGTTAGCTAATACTAGCTGGCATTAAGTAATACAATATCGATTTCTTACCTGCCGACGAAATTTTCTAAAACTGAACTTTTTCCTGCAGACTGTCCACCTACGACAGCGATTTGGGGTAAATCCAGCTGCATGTGCACCCCCAGCTGTGTGAAAGCATCTTGTAGTTTATTCACAATTGGGATCAATTGCTCCATTCCCATATTCCCGGACATGGCTGCCGGTTTTCCCTAACACTCCTCGTTTTGTGAGCTTCTCCGCAGATCTTCACTTACTGATTTTTCGTTCATCAATATACTACAAGACGTCGAATGCGCAAGCGTGAAAGGGAAGAGCGGCATGTATTGCTGTCTCGGTAGTGAAAATTGGTTCAAGATATTTGTTAGAAGTGTTTTATAATCAGTCAGATACATTTCTAGGTAATTTAGACTTGAAATACAATTCTGTACCTTCAATAAGTAAATGAAAATTTCATTGTTTAGCGCGGTCTTCCAACCCATTTCACTTTAGATCAATATGTTCAGAGACGATCCATATAGGTAGGTACTATTATTAACAACCGGGCACGAGCATGTCTCACTATGCTTAATGTAGGGTTCCGAAGTCGTTAACTACACAAAAACCATCTCAAAAAGTATAAAAGATAAAAAAAGATAAAAGACATTTATTCATATACTAGGTAATTATCTTTTTAAATACATATCGTCGGTAAAATTGCAAAACCGCATAAATAACATTTTTAATGAGGAGCAAAATGCACCTTGTTTCTAAGAAAATGAGATTAAATTTACTCTATTATGAATTTGTTGGTTACGCGGTTTTGCAGTATCAACGACGATATATTTGGTGCTGTGTTAGGTGATTTTAGTACCTATGTATAAACACTTTAGTCGACTGGATCCAATCAAGTGTACTGTCATTAACGATATTTTTCTGATTTTTTGCATTTATAGCTTTGGCTGTAGAGGGGGGCGGGACCCTTGACTCTATCAAAAATTTGAAGTTTAAATTTTAATATTTCACTTGTAAATGGATTCCTTAACCGAAAAAATATTTACACATACCCGCTATATTTTTAGCCTACGTGTAGACCCTGCCCGGTTTTAATAGCTATTCAATAATACCTACCTTACTCGAAGTTTGAATGTAAATAAAAGTATCTTTGGTTTACATGTATGAGAGGTACCAGAAAGAGGTACAAAACATTTTCGTCATTTCATTTTACAGTTTTTACATGTCATAGTACCTACATACTTACATAAACTCACGCCTTCATTCCCAAAGTGAGGTACCTAGGCAGTTTTTATTTTTAACTATGCTAAATAACAGCTTTGTAAATAAGAGCCTCTGAGTTAAACCGCGTTCAAAGGCGGAAGTTTAAATATGGGAATACCAGGCAGGAGACCATAGTTAGCAAAGTACATACATTTTAGAACCTAAATAGATAATTAAAAATAACTTTAACTCTTATGAAACTATGTGTGAGTGTGCGTGTGTATAAATTAATAGACAAACATACTTTTTGCATTTATAATATTAATAAGGATGTTGAACTAACCTAGTGGATTTATGGGAGGAAACACCTAGTCGGGTCAAACTCTGTTCATGAGATATAAAAATAATAATATAAAAAAGAGTTTTTTTATGAACCTTAATATAAATCAAACCCTTAATTAATATACTAGTAGATTTAGGGCCTGTTTCAGAATCAACAAGTAAATTTGCGGGTGGTAGGACCTTGTGCAGGGTCCGTCCGGATCGCTATCACCATCTTATCCATTAAGCTACCGCCAAACAGCAGTGTTCGCATTGCTGTGTTCCGGTTTGGGGATAAGACAGCCGGTAAAATGACCAGCATAGAGGCATAAGAGGCATTCCATCTTAGACCTCAGGGTTGGCAACGCATTTGCACTGTCTTAGGATTGCATTGCAGTCTTGTGAATGCGAATGTCTACCTATAGGTCACAGTTCGCACTTACCATCAGGTGGCATGTGTACTCGTTTGTCTTCTCTACATAAAAAAAAACAGTGATTTAAAGTTCGCTCTCTCGATGTCTATTTTCAAGTGTAAGACAGAGATAGGGCTAAATTTATCTGTCAAATATGCTTTTCTCAAACATGCAATGAAATGTTTGGCGTTATGTTAGTTATATTATCATTATTATCAAAGTATCACGTTGCGGGCGGAACAACTCGAGAGAACTGTAAAGGAATTTCATACAAAATGGCCTACTCGAGAGAACTGTAAAGGAATTTCATACAAAATTGAAGGCCTAGGGCCGGAAGTATTATTTTTTTAATTTTAATGTAGACATGGCGGCTGGGTTTATGAACAGGCTAAATAGCTAAATAATATTTTCTCAAACATGCAATGTAATATTGATGTTATGATGTTAATGGAATTTGATACAAATCATGCAGGCCTAGGCCGGCATACTCCTCTTTTTTAATTTCCTTTCCACATAAATTTGTGGCACAGGCATCATGACATTCTGCCACTATACGTATAGTGCAGTTATTTTATTTTTTATTTTAATGTAAACATGGCGGCTGTGTTTATGAACAGGCTGAATAGTTTAAATTATCTTTTTAAATTTTTTGAGTACTGTCAAATACTAGGAGTGCATAAAAGTTTGCCATAAGCAATATTAAAAAAAAAACTGATTATGTTTGAGTTTCTTGCAGCGTTTCTTCTCAGCAGTGGTCTCCTCTTGGGAAGCGCTGATAGATTTTTATCGAGTAAAAGTGCTCGTGCGGCCAATTAACTGAATAAATACTTAACTTTTATAACGCACGAGTTTTCTGTGCATGGTTCATGCATGGTGGTACTTGCAAGAGTTGTGGTGCCAAAAAGGTTCCAACTCAGCATAATGCTGTGGTCAGGGGACCGCAGCGCTGGTTTTCGGTCGCCACCTTTTGTTGAACCATCGTTACAAATATTTTGTTACAACATACATAATTATTAAAACAAATGGTTTAAGAATAAAAGACGAAAATTCAGCAGAACGAAAAACTAGAAAATAAATTAACTAAATCTATATAAATACAACGATACACTTACTACGTAAAAAGACACTAGACGCAAAAAAAAAACCATATGAATGACCTCACATGACAAAAGGGAAAATAACAATGTTTTAAAATATCTATAAAAAAGGACAGTTAACAAAACAAATAAGTATACAATTTAAAATTAATCTGGGTTTGTAAAAGGATTATTTTTAATGCTAATCTAAATGTTGAAATGGTCTTAAGAAGTTTAACGGGAGGGGGCAAATCGTTCCAACATTTAGAGGCAGCAAATCTAAAACTACCACGAAATGCCGTCGTTCTGTGTTGAGATGTTGACAGGCGGCAAGTGGACCCCCTGGTCGGATACTGGCTTTGATCGTACATCCATGCTAACCTTTCATTCAGTTAATCAGGGGAGTTATTATTAATTATGCCGAAGAGCATTGTGGCAAAATGCAATCGTCGCCTGGCTTTCATTTTAAGTAGGCTTGAGTTATTCAGGTAGGCATTGACGTGAGAGCTAGGCGGTGTCAAGAAGCAGTATCGAGCGCACGCATTTTGTACTTGTTGGACTAGTCGTTCTGTTCTGGCTAGTAAACAGGAACTGTAAACTGTATCAGCATAATTTAATTTGGACAAAACTAATGATTTACACAGTTTGATACGGAGATCTTCACTAAGATACGGCCGAATTCTGTACAGAATTTATCGGCGGTAAAAACAGTTCCTGATAACTTCTAGCATGTGGCTTTCAAACCGGAGAGTGCTATCAACTACTTATCAGACCCAGATTTTTACCTTCTTTTACACTATCTATGGGAAATCCGTCAATTTTTAATTCAAGGTTTATTTCCTATTTTCACCATTTGAGTCTTCGAACCGAGAATCATGTATTTAGACTTAATTGGATTTAAGACCAAAGAATTCATTTTAGACTATTCAGAAATCCGATTGAGGTCTTCGTTTAATGGGCAATGGATGAAAAATTTAAAAGTGCTTGAATATTTTTATATCGGTAGGAATAGCGTTCCTTATTAACAGGATAAAATTACAGATTTTTAGGTATCGTCTATCATTAATAAATAAATAATTCGTTTGAACTCGAACAATTTGTCTCCTATACATAAGTATGGTTTAAATTCTTTGGTCCGATAAAAAAATTAAAAAAAAACTGCCGTTGTTACTCTGTCAAAATCAAAACTGTCAATGTAATTCTAACCTCTCTCTGGGCTTATTATTATCGTTTGCGTTTGGACTTTGGATGTATCTTATATTTTACGACTGCTTACTCACACCGGACCTTTGATATTGTCTTCTTAAACGACGACCTCAGCTTTGGACTCAGGATTTGATATTGATTGTTAGCCTTTACGACGACCACTACACACGTAAACAGGACCGGAACTTGTATTGTATTTGCCTAAATTATTTTGTGTTGATTACCATGGATTCTACTGACTAGGTACAGAGAACCAGTTAAGACATGTTTTCTGCAGACATGTTCTCATAACGACGTGATATAATTGCATGTGGTCTTATTAATCTACAGGAACCCATAATAAAATAAATCTAATACATTATTATTTTTTGTCAAAGTATGTGCTTCATTAATAGGATCACTAGGTTTTAGTATTAAAATATAGAAATAAAAATATTGCCTTGAAGTTGAAGATGAGGTTCTTCAACTTCAAGGCAATCACAGCAAAACAGCAACTGATTGATTTGATTTTTGGTATGATAGATAGAAGTAGTATAATAGTTGAATTAAGTTAAATAAAAAATTTATGAGAGTAAAGCCTGCTAATTTGAATAGCAAGAAGTCCATTTTTGTTTAGTTTTCCCTTGTCAATAGGAGCATAATTGTGTCCTGCTATAATTGAAATGGTTTCATATTATTGCATTATACTTATAGCTGACCCAGCTTTACACCTGAATGAATTATACCTACACCGAAACCTTCCTCATTAACCACTCCATCGATTGGTCGAAACCGTAAATCATATAACCGGTCGAGACTTGTATATGCTTGTTTGTGATGTTTGGTTATTTTCAGTGTGATTCGGCAAGTCAGTATGAATTTCAAAGAGGACATAAGGCAGCAATGATAAAACCTGCAGTAAGAAGTGTAGGCTGCGCAGCCAATGTTTAAGCAGTATCTTTAGCTGCATAAGTAATGCCGAGCCAGTTCATTCAAGTGCCTGCATCAAGTGGCTTTTCGACACCAACACTGTTTGAGCCTTCAAGCCCTTCATTCTCAACCTCATCAAGCAACAAGAAAATAGTTGCACAGCACAGAATAATAACTCCATACCGCTAAAGTGGTCCCTTTTCCAGTCACATTTAACCTCGTAGGTCCCAACGTACTACAAACAGCCAGTAATTACCACTAGCTTTTACAAAAAACAAATATTGCCTTGAAGTTGAAGATGAGGTTCATCAACTTCAAGGCAATATTTGTTTTTTGTAAAAGCTAGTGGTAGTTATTTTAATGCTGAGGACAAAAGGAAGGAAAGTAATCAGTCATACTAATTATAATAAATGTGAAAGTATGTTTATCCTTCTTTCACAGCAAAACAAAGCAACTGATTGATTTGATTTTTGGTATGATAGATAGAAGTAGTATAATAGTTGAATTAAGTTAAATAAAAAAATTATGAGAATAGTTCTTTTATTATTACAGATATACTTGTAATAGGTAACACTTAATTGATGGTCCCAGAAGTTAGAAGAAATAATACAACTTAATGATTAATTAAGTGAAATTTGTTTACTTTATTCATATTTATAATTATTTATATCTGATATGGGACATTTCACCTCTACAACAAAATCTCCACCTCCACATACTCCATTAGGAGATGCCCCAAAGATTCCATTTATCAGCATGAAACCTGATTCATCAATTATTTTATTTAACTCCTTCTCTATTTTTTCTAAATGTTTTCCCCTTTTCATGGCTTTGGTTTCATGATATTTGTAGCCACCTTATATTTCTTGCACAAGGCGCATCAGGCGTGCCACAGTGGGTCATCTCATATATTTTGAAACCTGTAGTTCGACCTTGCCTCATTGCATGCCACAATGGTCAATGGTCGTCGTTTAAGAAGGCAATATCAATGGTCCGGCGTGAGTAAGCAGTAGTAAAATATAAGATACATCCAAACGCAAACGATAATAATAAGCCCAGAGAGAGGTTAGAATTACATTGACCACAGATTATAGGATATGTCTACATTGACAGTTTTGACAGAATAACAACGGCAGTTTTTTTTTAATTTTTTTATCGGACAACAGAGTTTAAGCCATACTTACGTATAGGAGACAAATTGTTCGAGTTCAAACGAATTATTTATTTATTAATGATAGACGATACCTAAAAATCTGTAATTTTTTCCTGTTAATAAGGAACGTTATTCCTACCGATATAAAAATATTCAAGCACTTTTAAATTTTTCATCCATTGCCCATTTACTAGCACAAGTTGGTATGTTATTAGGATGAATGGATATGTAAATCTTGATATCATCAGCATACAGGTGATATTTACAGTGCCTAATACAGTTTACAATATCCGCGCTGTACAAAATATATAGGATGGGACCTAATATGGAACCCTGCGGAACGCCACGTGTCACGGGTTTGAGTTCGGACATGATTTTCACTCCATCTGTTCTTCGTATTTCTACTTGTTGTGAACGATTACTTAAATAGCTATTGAACCAGGCGATGGTCGATCTTTGAAAACCATAATGAGACAATTTTGATAAAAGATTATCATCAGTAACATCCAATAAAGCTGTGGCAGTACTTCGACCTTTGCGGAAACCGGACTTTGTTTTCAAGGTACATGGTCAACTGTTTGTAGACGGCTTTCTCTAATATTTTGGAGAAACAAGGCAAAAGACTAATAGGCCGCAATAGGCTAAGTAAAGTTTTTGGAAGATATGTATATTATATTTATTTTCGATAGTCGTCATCCTAAAGATCAAGAAATTGCGGCTCTTTTATTTTTATTTCCTCTAACATTTTAGAAATAGTTTTTTTAGTTATGAATTTGACATTTGTACACTTTAATGACCGACTAGCTTGTTGCCTTCGTACTTAATAAAAAGGAAAAAAAACACTTCTATAACTGTCATTGTCAAATCAAATCAAAGTAAACAAACGATTCAATTCAACTAAGTACTTATTATTATATTTTTGCTGGTATGGTATCCCACCGAACACCGTCAACGCACCGAACAAGACTATAAATGTCATATGGCAGCACACTATCCAACCTCGACATTGGCAGAATCATCAAAACACTGATGGGGCCATTATCTTCCCAAAAATTGAATTGAATTGATTAAATTCAACGGCTCTTTTCTGTTTGCTTGTGTTTCATGTGATCAGTGTTTTTAGAAATATTTTTAACGATCTCAGAACGAACTCCGGACTTTCGTTTTGCCGCTTTGCTCTAAGACCTTTGCACGATATTTGGTCTACGATTTATTTTCGAAACCTTTGGCACTTCTTCTTGGACACCGATTTCTTCCTTTCTCGACGACTCTTGCCCTGCTTTTTGATAGCCACGAGAGCACTTTTGAATTGTACAATCCACGCAATGAATTCAGGCAATCCCACACGGACTGTGGAAATGGAGTATTACAAAGATTTACTTGAATTTACTTATTTGAACTGAACTGTTTGTTTACTTTGATTTGATTTGACGTTGACAGATATAGAAGTGACAGTTTTATTTTCTATTTCATTAAATACGAAGGCAACAAGCTTGTCGGTCATTAAACTTTACAAATGTCAACTTCATAACTAAAAAAAAGATTTCTAAAATATTAGAGGAAATAAAAGTAAAAGAGCCGCAGTTCCATGATCTTCAGGATGACGACTATCGAAAAAATATATAATTGACATCTCTTCCAAAAACTTTACTTACCCATATGGTCATCCTGAAGATCATGGAACTGCGGCTCTTTTACTTTTATTTCCTCTAATATTTTAGAAATCTTTTTTTTAGTTATTAAGTTGACATTTGTAAACTTTAATGACCGACAAGCTTGTTGCCTTCGTATTTAATGAAATATAAAAAAAAACTGTCACTTCTATATCTGTCAACGTCAAATCAAATCAAAGTAAACAAACAGTTAAATTCAAATAAGTAAATTCAAGTAAATCTTTGTTATACTCCATTTCCACAGTCCGTGTGGGATTGCCTGAATTCATTGCGTGGATTGTACAATTCAAAAGTGCTCTCGTGGCTATCAAAAAGCAGGGCAAGAGTCGTCGAGAAAGGAAGAAATCGGTGTCCAAGAAGAAGTGCCAAAGGGTTCGAAAATAAATCGTAGACCAAATATCGTGCAAAGGTCTTAGAGCAAAGCGGCAAAACGAAAGTCCGGAGTTCGTTCTGAGATCGTTAAAAATATTTCTAAAAACACTGATCACATGAAACACGAGCAAACAGAAAAGAGCCATTGAATTGAATCGTTTGTTTACTTTGATTTGATTTGACAATGACAGATATAGAAGTGTTTTTTTTCTTTTTCAGTAAGTACGAAGGCAACAAGCTAGTCGGTCATAAAAGTGTACAAATGTCAACTTCATAACTAAAAAAAATATTTCTAAAATATTAGAGGAATTAAAAATAAAAGAGCCGCAATTTCTTGATCTTTAAAATGACGACTATCTAAAATAAATATAATATACATATCTTCCAAAAAATTTACTTAGCCTATTGTCTAAGACATAGAACCTCCTCAGTCCTGACGTTGCAGGGGTGTCAAGTTTTCAAAGCTTGATTGTTGTTACATGTTTTCTTGTTTTTTGTTTGCTAAATGTTTGCTAGGTTTTGATAACGAAACATTAACTATTTTTTAAACAGTTAATAAAATCACTTTGTTTTTATTTTACTGGTAATACTATCATAGGCGTACAAGGAATTGTAGGTATATAAATTTGCCTATGTGTATTTTATTATTTGCTTGCATATTGTTTGTGTAAAGTGAATTTAAACTAATATCTTTAAAGTATAAGTAGGTTTCATTGTTTTATAACCATTTAAACCTTATAGAAATTTTTGAATAATTTATTAGCATATAAAAATCATCATAATCATTGCCGCAATAAAACCAAGAATTCAAATCAGTAAAAAGTCAAAACCTGTTGTCAATTTTTCCGCCAGAGTTCGCTACGCTGCGTCTTTGTGACGTCACTCTATTGATTGAAAGGAGATCGTCTTTTGGAGACGCCATCTTAAAAATAAAGTGATATAAGTTTTGGTAGGGTAGAATATATTAAAAATCTAAAGTAATCTCCTATTAGACATTAGCATTCGAGCTTAGATATTAATTATACTGTGATATCAGGTATAACGGACCAAGGTACGGGTTTATTTTGCTTTTGTTGTTAATTTATTTTTTAAATCAGTTTGTTATTTACCGTTCTTCTGCTTCGATCTCCTCTAGTACCGTTACTACGAACTAGATTCTTTGTGTTCTCAAAGAAGATTATCTTTTTGGGGTAAGGTTCTAAAAGATGTTTAAAATTCCATGTAAGTAACAAAAAATAAAAAGTGATCGATCCAGCATTCGTTGTGCGGATGTAACACGTCAATAAAGACCTCGAAGGGCAGGGCTCCCATTAAGTTGTCCTCTCAGTGGTGTGAAAGTGTATTCATTCCCCGTGATCAGTGGCTACTATAGTGCGGTGTCCAGTTTATGGTGATCTGAAATAGTGTAGCGTTAAATTTGTACATTGTAGTAGTAATTAGTTTGTATAGTCTGTTGATTTGTGGCGGAGGGTTTACTGTTAAGTAGTGGGTAGTTGTAGTAGTGTACAGCGTTGCGTTGGTTGCAGTTGGTGGTCAGTCGCGAGGGTGACCTCCTGATGGTGTGTACATCGCAGTATGTCTGCACTCTCGACGCCGGGCGGCGGAGGCAATTCGGCGCAGAGCAAGCCGACGTCCGGCAAGCAAAAGTATCAAAAGTTGGACATTAATAGCTTGTACTGCACTAACAAAGTAAGTACTCCACAACTAAAAATTTTACACAATCATCTGAAATCATCATCTGAGAGTTAAGAAAGAAAACTGTGAAATTCCATGTGAACCTTGAAATTATTCTACGTAATGTAGCCAGCTTTGTCATCTGTTTATAGGATAGCAAAATGTGTTGTTGTGTGTTCCTTAATTTATTGATTGTAATTTTAAGGGCTTATTATGAATCCAGTAAAAGCATATTTTTTATGAAAAACAATTTAAATATGTGTCAATACATCCTATGCATCTTCTTGTGGGACTAGGACACTAAAGCAATTAAAAACCAAGATTATGTGACCTGATTTGTGTTGAGCTACTCATATGTGAGTACTTCATATGTTACACTCACATTATGGAGGCTCCACACGCTTGGTGTTTGCTACAAACACTGGGATGCAACTATATGTTAGAGTGGCTACAATGTATTTCCATCTCACTAACATATAGGAGCTGGCATTAGATGGACACAAAAGTGCAAATGTTGTTACACATTGCTAATGTCACACCAAGCGAAAACCAGTAAAATAGATGAAAGAGTGAACTTGACAGAAGGGCAGGGATCTACCCCATATTATGCTTCTGTTTAGTTTAGTCCATTAGAGAAATAATCTTTTACTGAATAATTGTCTTTGTGTGTGATATCCATGGACCTATTTCTCTAATAAGTCCATGGGATAGTCTATAAATAACTCTACATTGGTGAAATACATCTTAACAGAAGTGAACGCCATTAATTAAAATTAGAATTTAGATATACGGAACAGGGTTATGTTTTCATAATGGCAGGCATTTTTCTGATCCTTGAAAATGAGTAACTCCTTCCACCTTGTTTTAAATTTTTGTCCTACCCAACATAAAACCCTATTATGTTTTCTATATTTTTTTGAGAGAAACAGATAGAGCCTGAATTTATCATTCATCATTCATCACTCAGCCTGTATTAGTATCTAAAACTCAACTTGCTATTCCATTTAACCACACTGGTTTCATATCAAACTCTTTCGCCCTTCATGCAACCTGTCTCTGGAATGTGCTCCCACATCATATTAGACGAGACCCTAGCAGGGTTTGTTTCAAGAAAATGTTTCGTAAGCACTTGCTGGAACAAGATGTTGCATAGAATTTTAGGATAGACCTGCCATAGAATATGTTTTAGTCTTTGTATGTCTATGTATGTATATATATCATGTAAGTACCTTCTGTAAGTACTTTTTGCGTGAAGTAGGTAGGTATTATTATTTTGTAAATTATGTTCTTTGCTTTGTTTTCTGTCTTTCTTTTTCTGTGCACCATTTTTGTTTAGTTTCTGTATTATTATTTGGTTGACGGATAGGGAATACCATTAGACTTAGTTTGCCATTTGTACTTTATTTTGTGCATAAAGGTTAAATAAATATATAATAGATATTTAGTGCAAAGCCAGACCAAAGCCTTTGTATTGAGCTAATATTGGGTCCAATTGGGATAACCATTCTCTAATTTTAAATATCTGTTAAATTAAATTTATAAACCTCTAACTTGATTTTAACAGGTCTAAACTCAATCTGTATTCGGAAATTCTTAATTTTAGATAGAAATCCCAAATTTTACAGACGCACTTAATTTGACATTTCTATATTTAGAGGTCAAGGCTAAATTGTTTTTTTGTATTTGGTCGCACATCAAACGTTAAAATTATAGGTTATTTTATGACGTCTTAACTTTCTTCTTCTTAGTTTGCTTGTAGGTGGATTTTGAGATTAGAAAAATGTTTAAGATACATTCTTACACATAAAAAAGCGGCCAAGTGCGAGTCTAAATATACATCTAAATAAATGTATTTCTTTATTCTTTGAGTTGATTGAATGAAAAGTAAAATGCGGTTACGATTTATAACGTATTAAAAAAAAACTAATTATTAGATCTCGTTCAAACCAATTTTCGGTGGAAGTTTGCATGGTAATGTACATCATATATTATTTTTACATTTATCATTCCCTTATTTTAGAAGTTACGGGGGGGGGACACACATTTTTCCACTTTGGAAGTGTCTCTCTAATTCTAATTATTCAGTTTAGAAAAAAATTATATTAAAAACCTCAATATCATTTTTGAAGACCTATCCATAGATAACTGCGGTGTAGAAGGCAAGTTGGGAAACCACTACACTATATTCCCTGTCTAGAAGTAATGGAAATGTCACTAAAAAAGTGGCAATTACTTCACCGACAAGAGCCTAGCTCTTAAATTTAATGATGATGATCCATAGATACCCCACACGTATGGGTTCGATCAAAAATAATAATTTGAGTTTCAGTTCTAAGTATGGGGAACCCCAAAAATTTATTGTTTTTTTTCTATTTTTGTATAAAAATCTTAAAGCGGTTCACAGAATGATGATGATGGGTGGGGACGCCCGGCCGGAACAGGCGGGCGGTCGATCAGTCTCCCGGTCATTCCGCCCATCGGTTCACAGAATACATCTACTTACAAAGTTTCCACAGTATAGCTTTTATAGTTACGGAAAAAAGTGGCTGTGACATGCGGACGGACAGACATGACGAATCCATAAGGGTTCCGTTTTTTGCCATTCGGCTACGGAACCCTAAAAACTCTTTTCATTATTATGAAATACCTTAATTCTATCAGAATCAAACAAGGACACGAGAGTAGTCTCTAAATTTAGAGCTGTCATTTACCGCAGAAATGTTTTAAATTTACGTGAAATTAATTTAAGAGTTTTCCGAATACCAATTGGCGCGTAAACTAAACATACATTACTTGAATTTATTTTGTCTTTATTAGTTTGCCTACGTACAATGTAGTGTTTATAAACAAACTCACTAAGCATCTCCTCCCTTCGCCTTTGTACATCCCTGTTATATTTTTGTCTATTTTATAATTTTTATCTCTTGTTTGTACAATAAAGTGTTTACATACGTACATACATACATGTGGCTGCTGCTTAAGAATCTAGAAAAATACGCAAGGTTTTTCTTTTACGAGTAGGTAGGTATTAAATTATCAATCATGTTCCCTGGGGTGTGGAATGGACTGCCAACATGCTGCGGACACAGGGAACTGCAGTTATATTTTTTTACATGTCATATATTTTGACGCGGCTAGTAATACCTACACTCTTATTTGGGCGCAGCTGTATACTACTGCTGCAGTAGCATGCATCGTGGAAACTGGGTACCTTCGGTCTTGTGTTATACCTACTCCAAGCTCAGCCAACAATCACCAATTCATCACCTACTGACACATAATTCTAAGTGACATTGCGCAGTTAAAAACTTTCATAATAGCATAGAAATATGTACAAGGCGTTGGCTCACTAGTGGTCCAAATGAAAAAAATTAATAGGTCACACCCAGGGCTACCAAAAACACCCCCATGTGTGTTCAGCGATTTTAGAACTTTCAGAGATATTGATCATTTTGGTCGGAATTTTGGTAACTTTTCCTTATGTCCATGTTGCTCATTCTCAATGTCATAAAGTTTAAAGCATAAGAATTAAAAATTGGGTCTGAGTGGAATAGTGGCATATTTTTAGTTAAATCATAAAAACTTAATCTTAAAGAATATTTTAAGATAAAGTAAGCATTACTGGCGGAGCATACAAATATTTGCACTTTTTCGGTCACTTAATAATACTTATAAGTAACTTTAATTAACATGGGATAGGGTTAAACGTTTTGTGCAGTAAGTAACATTAATACCAGCATTGAGTGGATGTTTCATAGTTGTATGGGACACAAACAACTATGTAGTTATATAGCAATGTAAATTATATAATGCTTGTATTTACACTACTGTATAATTAAATTATTATATGATCTTTATAGTTCCTAACATAATATAAAAAAAACAATTACTACTATCTACTATTTCATGATTATTGTTTCTTTTATCACATAACATTCAGTATCAACATGATAATCAAACTTACATAGGTACGAAATAAAAAACGGTTTATTTGTATAACCCCATATAAAAGAAGTTTGTTTAATACATAATTATAGTGGGTAAGTACCTTCATATTCAAGTTACAAGGTATGGAGTATTATTAAGAATATTAAGGAGCTGCAGTGGTTCATATAAAAGGGTTTTTTTAGGAAACATTAATAGGTGCTAGTAGGCTCACACTAGTGTAGTACTGCTCCTAATCATGTGCCACATTTTGTTTTAACTTATATCCATTACTGGTACCCAGGACAAATTTTTGGGTACCTTTTTGCATTTTCTTTAGTATAATTTTTTGTATAAATTAATTTATTGGCGTACCACGGGTTAAATGAAGTTCACGTACTCTAAAGATGCACAATACATGTGAAACAGGGTGAATGTCCGAAAAAATGACGTCCATTGCGTGATTAGTTCCCGATTGGCCAGGTTCTTGTTTTGTCGGATTCTTGTTTCATCACATTTTTGTATATTAGTAATTCCGGAAAAACAAGATACTGATGAAACAAGAGAGAACTAATCCAATGCCTGTAGTGATTAAGTTAATTAAAAACACCACATATAGTGCAGTCATTGAAGCATTATTGGTCCGAATTTTTTTACTGTGAACCGAATTGCATACAATTTTGGAATTAGGTTCATCTTACCCTTAACTTCAAAAGTGAAAATGATTTGAACTCCGCAACCACCCTGGGGGTGGTTGCCACCACTTCTCGGGGGTGTTTGTTTTTTTCTTCAAAATAACCTCAGATATCGATAGAAGGCCTAATTTTAAGCAAAAAATCATCTATAAGGTTTTTCGAAAAATCCAATACTTTTCAAGTTATTGGCAATTGAAAATTCGCAATTTTTTCACGTTTTTCATCGGTTTTTTGCAAATATCTCCAAAAATATACGTTTTATCGAAAATTTTACCAGAAACAAAATTGTAGCAGGTAAAAAAATTAACAATTTGGTTTTTTATAAAGTACTTATTCTAAGTGCAATATTAAGCTAGATATTAAAGATCAAAGCCGTTTTTATATTGTCTGAAATTTAATCGATGTGGTCAATGCCATCTAGCGGCGAGCAGATGCATTTTATGCATTCTAATAAAAAAGGGTTTTGTAGTGCTTGAAATAAGCTTTAAAATGAGCACTATTAAAAGTCTTTTGCACGTAAAATAAGTGAGCTGTATTGCAAATAAGAGGAGCATCTAATGTTTATCCTTAAAAATCAATAGGTTTCATAACTGCCATTTCCACAAAAATTAAAATTAATCGTATTCCGCCTAGAATTAACTTTATTATGAAGAGTTTGATAGATTGTATCAGTTTGGCTGCTTCAGGACACATATTTTTCAAAAAAGTCACGATTAAAAAAAAACAATAAATTTCAAATTCTTGAAACACCCGCCTTTTTTTCATAATATCTCAAAAATGACGACAGATACGTATAAAAGTGTAGGAATAAAAAATTTAGGTATTTTTCTGACAAACAATTTGGTTTTTTTGTTTTTTCTGTTAAACAAAAAATGACGGAGATATGATTGTTTAAAGAGCGCGTGGCAGCGCAATCACAGCCTCTCTTAAGCCCTTTAACCCTTCACCGTTTTAGAAAAAGGTTTTTTACTATGTATTGCAATGAAGGATGTTGTAGCTCTCTTAATTACCTTTAGAATGGTTTTTTATAAATTGTGATAGCATGAAAATTGAAGGAGTTATGGTCCAAAAACTTATGTTACTAACTTATATACGTAAAATGGTAGCAGTAATCATATATATTTACTGTTTTAATTTAGGGGTAGTTTTAAGGAAAGAAAAGCTTAAGAATATGATAATCATTTTCGAGAGTGTGGAATAATATTTAAATCCTTTTCATTTTATAAAAAAATAAATTAACAATTTTTTATCAAGGGGTACTTGTCAAGGGTTGAAAGGGGGTTAAAAATTTGATAATTATTATAGAGAATATAAAATATTACTTACTCTATACTTAAATCTTTTTATGTCATACCAAAGTAATTTTTGTGATTTTTTCAACTTAGGGGTTGTTTGCAAGGGTTGTAAGATTTTCAAGGGGTTGTAAATGATTTTAATATGAGGTAATTGTGTTAGAAAACACTTTACAATTTCACCACTTACTATTATGACATGTTTTCTAGCGATAAAATGGCTCAATGTAATTTTTTCCATTAAGGGGTTGTTTACACCCCTTAAAAATAATAGGCGGAGTTCAGATCATTTTCACTTTTGAAGTTAAGGGTAAGATGAGCTTAATTCCAAAATTTCATGCAAATCGGTTCACAGTAAAAAAATTCGGAGGTAAGACCGTATTTTTCGCTTCAATGACTGCACTAATAGGTAACATTTCTGAAAAATAAAGTAGCTGTAATAGCAGACTGGGAGTCTCATGTGTTGTTAAAGAGACTGGCTGGCTGAGAAGTGGCGACTTAACCACGCAGTTGTAGTTTAGATTTGCTCTCTCAGAACTGGTTTGATTTTTCAGGATAATAAGGAACCTATGTAACTCTACCACTTTAAACTATTTCTGAACTAAAGCTCAAATCTATCTGTTAAGTTGTGGTGTTGAACCTTAGCTATTTTAACCTCGTAATGCCCAAAATCGTACATATAGGACATTTGTCAAAGTGACTTGACTTTAGTTGACTGACAAGATTCTTTTTCAAAGTAAAGAAATTTGACGTGGGCCTTACGAGGATAATATTAGTAAGGATTAAGATAATTTTATCATGCAATTAACGTGTTGGTGTGATGAAACCCCAAGTAAAAAAATGGATTATTCACATTGTTTCTAACAGTAGTACTTTGGACTTATAAATGTAAAAAATAAATAAATATCTAATCTGAAATGATAAAAATTGTGCCTTTCTTTATAAATGATTTATTAATTTATTTAAATAGCTTAACATAAATAATGTTTGGCACACTTGCTTCTGTTGTAGAACGAGAGCTCTGAGCCATCCTCAGTGAAATCTCAACTAAGCCGTAAACATGGAATGCAAAGCCTCGGAAAAGTACCTTCAGCTCGGCGACCCCCTGCCAACTTACCTTCATTGAAAACTGAAACTGGAAAAGATACTAACACCAAGTAAGTCAATCACGTTAAAATACAAATGTAGTTCAAACCATTAAGAGATTGTTACAATTGTTAAGAGATTTAGATATGTTTATTCAGTACTAGATGTACCCTGCGCGCGTTACTTACTACGTCGTATCAAATCAGAAACCTTTGTAACTCATGCACAACACTTTGCCGAAGATCATCACATGATCAAATGCGTAATTTACGACTCTATAAAGGACATACAGACAAACATTCATTTTTATGTATATAGAAGTAGGCTGCACAGTAATTATTTAGGAAGGCCTCTTAAACATTATTGATGTAGGTACTTACGTGATTAACATTTTCATTCCTTTCAACTTTGGTATTCGGTTGCATTGTTTTACTGCTGTGCTGCCATTGAATTTTTATCTGCTTACTACTATAGTAGTGATTTGCCCAGTGATACCCTTGCACTTGCTCTGCACTTGCACGTGCTGACTATCTCAAGTATCGGGGGGTTCAAGTTGATGCACATCTCAATTAGAGTCACCACATTTCTACTGCTTCTAAAGTACGAAAATTTATATATCCATTTAAAAATCTTAGACAAGTTACCAACAAAGTCCTGTTTATGTAAACATATATGTGTCTTGGTGAGAGTATCATTAAATATTGCATTAGCTCCTGGGGTGGTGAAGCTCGCAAATATCTGATCGAGATTGAAAGAGCTCAGCGTGCTCTTTTAAAGGTCGCACTGCGTTGACCCTTTTGCCATTCAACTAATGACCTATATGTACAAAGCGTCAAAGGTACCCTCATTTCGGAAGCTGTTTATAATCGATTGCTTACGTAAATTTCATCGCTCAATGGTCCATCGACTACCAGCTTCAACTAAACGGATTGATCAGAGTCCTTTAACTATGTACAAAAGTACCTTTGCGAGGCGTCATAAGAATTACTGTGCTCGACTTATTTACGACAAATTAAAAGCCACTCAAAAATCGATAAACACGTTGTCGAACTATACTACGCCGTCAAGAAAACTGTATGGGAGTGGGTCAGTGCCATGGAGTACCAAGAGATCGAAAATATATATATCTTTTCATCACACTTGCTCGTAAATGGTGTTATTCCATGCCTTTATACAGAAAGACAATGGCCTAAATTGTTCCCGCGGGAATTATGGCGAGTTTGTCATCCCTAGGGAGTAATGACTTTCTTTTTAAAATTTGCAACTCTTTCGTACATCATTTCTGACTAAGGAGGTTTAATTTTCAGCCAAAAATTAAATCGGTTTCTAATTTCATCTTTAAAAATTAGCTATAGACTAACTTACATTACACAAAACCTATACGCTTCATTAAACTTCATTATTTTTATACCTATTTCAAGTTTATATTATCAACATTTATCATTAATTTTAGTAATTATACATTTTTATCAAATTGGCTAAATCTGGCTCGAATCCAGGTCGAAACTAAACGCAGTTACTATCTGTGGTAGAGGTCACAAAAAAAATATCGTTTCCATTTACGTTCCCGTTCGTCAAAAGTTATTTCTTTATATTTTGCAGAGTTAAAGTGTTTTTTCCTCGCAAATGTGATGAAAACCATTGTGTGTATCACAGGCAGTAAGGGGATTACTAACTCGAGTAATTAAAAACCCTCCGCCTTCGGCGTCGGGCTTCTAACACTCTCGTTAGTAATTCCCTTCTTACTACCCTTGATGCACAATGTACTATTCACAGTATACTTCTGCACATGGTTATTTCTGCAATTTGTAGGCTGTGTCTAGTAGCCGAGTGCTGAGCCCAAGATTCGAATCATAGGGCATACACACACACACACACACACACACACACGCACACACTAACACAAGCACGCACAACACATACGCACACAAACACACACACACTTTTGCTTATTTTTTTAATGTACTTACTCGATTTTATAGTGTTAGACCCGATGGTGCTGTACGCAGTATCGTGCAAAGGATGCATCATCTGTCTCATTTCGCAGATTATTACTTCGCTCATTTTGTTTCGTTCAGAAATTGTGGCTCCTACACTCGCTTCAAGAACCTTATGCGTATAATGTTTTTTTTATTACAAAATCGAAATTCTATGATCCAGTTGAATCTTTGGGAAAACAGTAGAGCATTAGATACGCCCCAAAACCCAGTAGCTCTCCCGTAAAAATAGAGATCTGGCGGCACTGCGATTTGACCGACGTCGACTGAAGGACCTCTGTGGTAAAAAAAAATATGCTTTTTGATTTGTATAAAAGTACCGCTCCAATAATTTCATTGTGGGTGGAAGTTGACGTTCTGCTAAGCGACCACTTTGGTTACAGCCCAGTCTCAACAGCTGCCACAACTGCTCCAGCGCCTGCAACATGTACTACTCAGACTACGGTAAGAGTAATTATTACTATTTCACTTTTTTAGTCCATCTTGCTTCTAAATCGTTATCTTAAAAACATTCTTATCTCTTTTGTTTGTACAATAAAGTGTTTACATACATACACACATGCATGTTTTGTGGTAACTCTTATGTTCTTGACACTAAGGACCACTATAATATCAGTAATACTTTTACGATATAGAAGCTAGATGATATAAAACGAGTAGAGAAACAATATTGTCAAGTAAGTTTTAGAGTCAACTAAACATACGAGTGTTTTGTCTCTTTAGTAGTTATGTTTATTTAAGTACACACATCAAAAGAAATACAATTTTTTGTAACAGTACATAGCGAAATATCAAAATAATGTAAAATTAATTATCCCCAGACACTTCTGATGTGTGTACCTGCAACACGGTATTAAACGAAGGATATTTCTGGATCTCTCTGAAGTAATTCGCTCATTGAATACAAAGCCGACACATTCCAAAATTATTTGCTCTTGCATTAAAAATCTTATACAAATAGCTTCTAATTTTAAAATGCAACACGGACTCATTTTGGAATGTGTCCGTTTTGTATTCAATGAACGATTATGATATTTTTATATTCTACAACTCAAATTATATTATGAACCACTGTAGACAACATTGGTTATGCAATTAACTAACAGTAAAAAATATAATTTTCTTAAAACAAGTATGATATACATATATAATGTAGTCATCTTATGCATATTTAAGCGTTTTTTCTACACTCCTAAACAGCAGGTCTAATATAGGCAATTTATTTGTTAAAGTAGGCATGTATGTATTGGTGTCTACCGTTCCTAAAATAGCTCATAAAACCGGGCAAGAGCATGTCGGACTATACCCAGTGTAGGGTACCGAAGCCGTTACGACAAACAAGTATGAACTAATTTTCTATTTAAAGTTATTTGGTGCTGCCTTAGATGATTTTTAGTAGGTATTAACACTTAAGTCGCCTGTATCTCAGGAACTAATTAAGTCTACTTAGTCTTGATAGTTTTCCTTTTAAATTCGTTATATACGCTTTCATTTAAGATATTTTTCATATGTTTAGTATTTGTTTGGCTGTAAGTAGGGGAGGGGGAGACACTTGACTCTAACAAAAATTAATGCTTTAAAGCTTAATATTTCGTAAACGGATCCCTTAATCAAAAACTATTTTCACAAACCCGCAATATTTTTGAAAGACCTATTCAACGACACCCAAAACTATGGGGTAGACTAGAATAAAAAAACACATCATCACGTTACGTGTAGGGGAGGTACTCTAAAAATTTTTTGCAACCTTTTTATTTTACCACTTTGTTGCCGTGACTAATATGTATATTCATGCCAAATTACTGCTTTCTAGTACTAAGAGTCCCTGAGGTAGGCTGCGGACGGACGGACGGACGGATATGGCGAAACTATAAGGGTTGCGTAGTTTGACTGCGGTACCCTAAAAATTAACATATTATTAATAAATATTATTAACCCAACCCCCGACTAAATAAAGGGTTTGATAAGTTTAACTCGTGTACAAATCGTTGCTTAAATACTAAAGGGCCTCAAATCAAAATGTGTGTTGTGTTGCATTTAAATTCGGAATGCTATATACTTTAAGTTTTAAATCAAACTATGTCTGTTTTTGTTTTGAGGCGCTTTAGCATTTAAGCAGCGAAATATAGTGAATTAACTTACTTTGGTATCTTATTGATAAGCTAACTGAGAAACCAAGACATTACAAACTTTTCCGTTCAAATACGATGTCGCAGGGTTATGCACTCTGTATTCTGTATCTGGCATCGTTGGCACCGGACGACCCGATATGCATGCGGTTTTAAGATTTTGTAAAGGGTAAAGGAGGAGACTGTGGTTTTCTTATCCTTTAATATTTACGTCAAGTGTTGGGACACCGTGCATAGTCAGTGACTGATGTTTATGCTGCATTTAGAATACAAATCTGCAATATAACGTATAACCCATGAAAACTAAAATCGGACTCTTAAAAATGAGTTCAGTTATGTACGGGCGTTTTCACTACAACGTGTTAAGGACCAATTAAGGAATGAAATCAAGGAATTTTAACTTGGTCAGTTTTGTGACAAAAGTTAGTCATACATTGCATCCGTCGATGTATAGCTAATGAAGGTGGAAGTACTAAATACCATAATGGTCTGTAGAACAAACTACTATTTGACACTGAAGCAAATAATTTATGGGCTTATTGAGCTGCACAATTTTAATCCGAATACTATTTAGAATACCAATGTAAAATAAATATAGAATAACATCAGCTCTTCGCCGCTTCAGTTGTGAAATTGACATTGTAAACAAAACATTGATCATTTATGTTGACGGGTTCAAAGGCACAATGTAGCATGAAACATCACTATCGCGAACTGATGCTCATATCGGCATTGTAGGTACATCAATTTGTTAGTTACTCTTTGCCTTTGCTTTGCGATTTTGTATTACATCCAAAATGTGAGGCACAATAGTGGGTCCCGTATGGGTGCCGTACTATCTAACTTTATTATATTAAAATATTTTACCGGCTCTTACTAAAAGTTAGGTTTCATTAATAATATTTTGTTAACCTTTTCAACGCTATTTCAAAACAAAAGTCATCACTCACACGCTAAAGACAGCTAAAGACCTGAGCTATTGTCAACCTTACCTCATAGACAGTCGGGTCCTTGTTACGCTGTCAACCATGACGGATATATCCGTCGTTGTCGTTGAACCTGTGGCGTGGAAAGATTAATGTTATCTGAGAAATTGATATAGTCATATATTTCCAAAACTTAGGCATAATAAGTTACAAAAATCAACCAATTATTTATAATTAATATATTAGATACGTTATCTACGCGCTAACGCGAGACTAATTTTTTTAGCCAAATTCCCTCAGGCAAGTACCATTCACTCGCACCGCGGGAGCACGCGGCACCATCCGTGAAGTGTTTTTACCAAAAAAATATAATTATGGCTATTTATGAAAAATGCTGTGTTGGTTATGTCATTTTCCGTTCTAGGTAACAATAGCGTATAGGATTAATTAATTAATTAATTGTGGGCTTTCGTGTTGGCTGTACCGATGTAAGTAAATAGATAACGACAATATAGTTACTAACTGTCAGTGCTTGGCGATGGGTTTTGAAGTCATTTAGTAAGAGCGTAACGTATCTATCGAAATATTATTGTTTGTTAAAATTTGTAGTTTTACAGGCATGCAAAACAATTTGTTGGTTATCTGTCTTAAGGCATTATTTTGATATATGGGTCGCTCTTTTTACCAACTGTAATTAGACCGAAGAAAAAAGTTAATTATTGTTTTAAATTAAAAGTTCGGAAAATATGAATTGGCCGTCTGTAATCTTCACTAAGATCGTTTTGTTAATATCAAACAAAAGGTAATCGTAAAAATGCCCTCGTTCTTTAAACAGCACAGTTTTGTCCGGTAAGTCTTATCTTAACGCAGAAAAAAAAGATCGCGAAGTAGATTATCAGATGGTCAAATCATAATTCCTGAACTATACTGATATCTTTTTTCCAAACAATTTTATTGCGTTATTTATAATTATTTAGGCGTCGTAGGGTGACGGAACCAGTAATGGAAAAGGACCAATGCTGGACACTTGATTCTTATTTAACAGAAGAAAAGGGCTATTCATTTGTTTTGCAACAATCAATTTACGACCGCATGACATTTGAATTAAAGAAAGTGTCCAACACTGGAGCCCATCACCCTATTGCGAGAAATTTATAAAATTATATACCTCGGTCACAATGATTTTGCTTAAATCAATATATACAAATATAAACCCAAGTTTTCAGATGCCACGAAGATATGTTAAGCTTAAGATTAAGTTTCAACACACGTCGTCAAAACAATGAAATTGGGACAACGTGTGTTTGTGGCCTTAGTGTACTTATTTTGCACTTTCGTCATCCGCTTATCAAGACTAAACTTGCCGCCTTCTGACTGCATTATCAGATCTGCTCCTAAGAGCAGTATCTAAATACCCACTATAATATTTCATTGTCATTGGGTTTCATAATTATGTATTCCTAGTATTCACGGACTTACAATATTAGTTAAACAGGATTTCTAGTAACGTCTATTTTAATTTAAGTAATTTCCATATTGAGGTTCTTCTAACAAGTTATACAGGGTGTAATATTTAAGTTTGGCCAGGCGATTATTCCGTAAATATAACAGATATCAGAAAACTTTAAACTTTTTGATATCGAAAGTACGCTCCCATACCCATATAGTGCGGCGTTTCTGAGGTGTAAGTTCCCTACCCTAATAGATAAAACTGTTTAAGATTCATAATTTACACGAAAGAGCTGTAATTAATAAAACAGTTCATGATCATATGATAATGGTGAAATTACTAGGCCTTTTGAACTAAAGCCTTATTAGTCTCAGCGAACGGCGTACGAAATGTATGGGAGAGCTTAAAGTTAATATTTGGGATATTTCTGGTTTTATAAAAAAAAGTTATTGGTGTTATTTTACTCATTGGGTACGTAACGTACTTTCGACATCAGCTTAAAGTTTTCTGATATTTGTTATTATATTTACGAAATAATCGCCTGGCTACACTTAACGATTACACCCTTTATAAACTAACTAAAATTTGGAAGGCGTAGACAAACTGACTTAATCCCATTCCCATCTGTACAAAACCTTTGGTGCCAATGCCTATGCTTATGCAATAATTAAATTATAAGACTTTCTTAAGAGTGAATGCGGTTAACGTTAATAACCTCCTTGGTTTTTATTTAATGGATACTGAATTTATCTATTTAGGCTAGGCGTTTATTTGTAGGAGTGTAATGTAAGTTTTCAGTTGTGTATCTGACTGTTTTAAGCTAATAGGCAGTGTGTGCATTGCGAATTTTATCATTATTTTCGCACGAAACGCGCGAGTTGTATGCAATGAAAGTCGAGACGGCGCTCTTAAACGTGCGTACCGGGCCGGGGGGGCGCCGCCGCTGGCCTGGATGGTAACTGCGGAGCACTAAATCCCTCATCCTTTTAACTCTTAATTTGGGACTAAATCTAGAGAAAGGGATAAACGTACTAACGTGACTTCGAACTGTGAATTATAATTTATAATATAGACCTCCTGGGCGCAAGCGCTCTTTTATCGATTGAGCTGTCACTTACATTAGTCTTCTATTCTCACATCGCTAGTTTGTAACTTTAAAGTTTAATACGTTACACGATACACGAGCTTGACAACACGTTATTTTAGTAGTTATTCTTAAAGCTAGTCTGGATGTCCTTACATTGAGGGGGTGCTGAATAGTCAATTAGAGAAATCGAGGCATTTTCCGGGCTCTCGAGGCTCGCGCTGCTGTTTAGTTATTCAATCCGAGGGGCTATTGCTTAACGCACTCGCAATCGCAATTGTTTTCATTTTGAAAATCGAAGGCTTGTGTGCATACAAAATGGAAACAATTGTTCCGCTTTGAAGCCAATTGAGATTGCGAGTGCGTTAGGCAATAACGATGCCAGTCTTTATACGTATGCATTACATACTTTGTAGTTTATCTTTCTATTGCAGCACAACAATAATACAATTCATGTGAAGTAGAAAAAGATACATAGTTGTTTTGTTTTTTGTATGTGGCATGTGTCTTAAAGCTATTGTAAGGTCATTCACTATTAAACGGCCGTTGTAAGAATGTGATTGCATCTTGTTATTATTTGTGTGAAGATAATTAATCGAACTACAGTCGGGGTCAATAGAAATGGCAAAAGACGCAAACAAAACTAAACGGACCTATTTACTATTATTACACCACAATCACGTTCTTTTGGACATCGCGTGAGGTATATTTAATGATGTACACGCTTGATTATTATTATTACTTTTACATTCTGTTCAAGGTTTAATAACTATTAACTAGAGGTTTGTTTTAAATCAAAACTGCAGAAATATTGAAGTTGTCTCAAACAGTAGGTACTGATTTGGGTACATCTTTTGTTATTTCTATTAACCCCGACTTTACATTGCTTAATGCTTTTATAACTGAGTTGAATTTATTGTATTTTTTTAGCTAAACTAAGTGAATCATAAAAATTTACTAACAGTTAAAGTCTGTTGCCAAACTGCCTTGATTGATAGTTAATAAATGGAAAATGTACTTCGAATAAATTATAACTAAATTAACGCTTAACTGGGACGCAGGTGGTAAGATAACATAAGTAAATAGAACCCACGTAACCAGGCGATGATTTTCTTTTTGTGGGTTGGTAAAATTGTCAATAGCCATAAAAGTTCCGTGTTTTAATTATTTGCTTTAACGTATCACTTGTTATTCGTTTTTGTTAGGAGACCGATGACCTAACCTAGTTAATTTAAACATAACTCTAGATTGTATGAGGTTCATTGACGGGTGTATCGATTGGTCTGTGTTGTACAATATCGACATTTAATTTATTATTTTTCGATAAGTATTTCCACTTGACGTATTTCAAACATTTACTTTTTGTACCCAAAGATAATTATGTATTAAGAAAAGGGCGATCCTTGCTTGTTCATGGACTGTTGTACTCGATCGAACTCTCTTAGTGATCAACTTCAGAATACGTTATACTGACCAGCACAATGAGATCAATATGGATGAGCGCATCGAATACCTGATTTTTAACCCATCCCTTCACATGCTTTTAACAATTTAATAAACGGAGCCATTTTCTCAACGATCACAATGGTTCTAACGAGTTTTCTTACGAAAGCGGTGCTGGCAACGTGACACATCTTGGATTTTCCTAATTATTGAAGTGAATTAGACCGAAAATTCTCATATGTAGCCTAAATTGAGCCTATGAATTTTGTGTAATCAAACTTGTGTAATGCAATATGTTTTTAAAAATACCTTGGCTCAGATTCTGCACGGTCGGTTTTTGACCTGTTATCGTATTGTCAACGTTTTGATAGCTCTTATTTACTGACAATAATGGCGACCAAGTTAAAAACAATACCATAACACGTTAAAGGCAATATGGCTTTACCGAGTTGAATAGAGGCCCTGCGCTAGATCACAGAATAAGTAATAGTACAAGTACAGAAGCGACTCTCTGTGACAGCAAACATGCGAATTTAAACCAACTCAGGACGCGGGAACGATAATAATACAATTGCATGCACGGAAGTGACCTTGGTTATAGTTGGTTCCAGTTTAAATGACGAAAATGCACTTAAAACCAACCTTTAAAAACATCTATTGTTCAATTGTTATCTTCAAGTAGGGTTGTAAAACAATTACGCAGGTGTGTCGGTACGGCCAAAGTATACTGTGAACAAACAATCTTGATAGTTTTGATGTTGTTTGTCTGTATTTTACCGCACGACGTGCGTTTCTAAAATAATAATTAAATACTGTGTCAATATCACTTTGTACAATTTTTGAATAGTATTAAAAATAATTTTTTACCTGAGTGCGATTACGCACTGTACCTAATTGTATTTGGAAAACAATACACCCTACATAAATGTGTCTGGTTCAGGTAAAACCCACTAATCCTAACGTCGATTGTTTAAGGGAGGGCGAGAAATTTCATTGTTAAACTAATAACAATAGGAAGGAATGTGTTTAGTGATAAGATACATTCTAGGCTTAAGGGGCTACCCGGCGTATTTTAGCGATTTTCAAGTCGATTCAAATAAGCCAAAATGTAGTACAAAAATCTGTAAAAAACATATATTTAAGCTTGGCATTTGTTCTTTATTTTTCACGGAAAAATATTTCGCAAATGTTTATATTTTAAGAGTATAATAATTTCCCGTGAACCCTTTTCTCGATCTATAATCCATTATAACTGCCTAATTATGCGATATTTACACATGAGACTTAACTTATAATTGGAAAATAATGTGAACTTTAATTTGGCCGGATGTTTTTTTAATTGATTCTGTAGTTTTTGAGAAAAAGAAAATATTAATGTTTGCGCGCTAATCCCCACTCCCGGGTCTGTGCGGGGGCGACGGGCGGCATACGCCGCTTGGCCGTCGAACGGGGAACCCGTGCCGCTCGGAGCCACGCGCGACGTGGCGACATCTAACGGCAAACCATGTACCACCAACTCGCCAGCGCCAACAGCGTCACAACGTCAGACAGCGGAACTAAACTGTTCTACAACGCGCAAGCGAAATTTCAACAGTCAGTTGATATATGTAGCACTTCCAACTTCATCCCAATGGACTTTGGTCCCCAGGCATAACACCCGCCTGGAGAGAGATTTCTCTATTGCCCTCTCTAACTACATTGGTGACCCTCGACAATGGACAATTACGCAACCTGACGACCTTCCAAGCAAATGACGCAGTCTCACAGCAAGCCGACTTACCCGCACTGTGCACCACTAGCATTCTGTCATATCTCTTATGCCTGGTGTCTACAGTGTGCAAACACTACTCTCACTCAAAACTACGAGTACTTTACGAGCAGGTACACGACTCACTGTTGAACTCCACTGACGAGTTTGTTATATTTCTGGTAAATATTATACAGGGTGTTTGACAGTCGGGTGTAGGGGTTTTAAGGGGTTGTAAGGGTCATTCTGAACATTTTTGACCACATTTACTATTATGCTAAGTTTCACGGTTTCCGAGATATTGATCATTTTAATAGGATTTTTTGTAATTTTTCCTTATGTCCGTCATACAAAAAACCCCTTAATTCAAGTATTAATTAAAAAAAATACCAGTGTTTTCTTGCATGACTTGAATCACTATGAAATAAGGAAGTTTTAAAGCTACATGCCATTTTTTTTTCCTTGCAACTTTTTGAGTAAACGCGCCTAAGTTACTTTCTCCATACTAAGAGAACCCCGCGTTTGTGTTTCACCAAGTATGGAAAAACCAATTTTGTAAGGTTACTCAAAAAGTTGTAAGGAAAAAAAATGGCATGTAGCTTCCTTATTTCATAGTGTTTCAAGTCATGCAAGAAAACACTGTTTTTTATTTAAATTAATACTTGAATTAAGGGGTTTTTCGTATCACGGACATAAGGAAAAATTACAAAAAATCCTATTAATGATCAATATCTCGGAAATCTCCTATTAATGATCAATAAAAAGTCTCAATACCAACTGCAAGTTATAGTAGTACGCCAACAATCCGTAAGATGTCGTTAGCGGCCTAAAAAGTTGGCCATTGTAGTACATTTACTTTATACTAGATGGCGTTACGAAAAAGCGATGGCGCATGTACGTAAACTTGCAGAGGTGAGGAAAGGAAGTGGGGAGGGAAGAAGTTGAAATGCTCGAGGTCATCGAGACGGGGTACGCCCTTAAGTGCAACATTTTGTTAGTGTATAACTGGATTTTGGTCTGTTAATACATGTTATATTTGCAATATTGATTTCTTTTTTTACAAACTGGCTATACTTTGAGTATTGGTTTTCGATTGCTTCTGATTGGATTTTGGTGCACTAAGTTTTCGACGACCCCGGCTACGTTTTACTGGATTTCGATTACTTCGGATTGGATTTTGGTGCACTGTGCTTTTGATGACTCTGGCTACGTTTTACTTCACTGGACTGGCTGAAATTTATATTGAGTGTTAGATATAGGAATATTGATCATGATAACTGTTGGTTTTTTGTGTATTATAATATTTTTTAATGAATGTTAGCCATAAGAATATGCGAGATGTTGATTTATTATGTATCAATAATGACAACTTAAAATTATATTGAATGTTACATATAGGAATATTAATTAAGTATATTTTTGAATTACAATATAGACGGCTTAAAAAATCTTTTATTCAATGACCAAGAAGGGTTGAGCTACTCCAAGGCACGTGCCACACTTCGGTCGTCCCTTTGTTATCTTTTCCTTTCATATTTATCAACAAAAGAAGTTGTAAAATCCCGCGTTAAGTGCCTTTTCGTCATTTAAACTGGAACCAACTATACATTTTTGCGATCGATAGTGGGGGCGCCCCTAACGAGGCAAAATGTACCTTAAATCTGCGTCGCGAGTCGCGAGAGTGTATTATTTCGCCCGTCATGAACTTTACTGACTCCGCCCACCTCCCAGGGTCAGCACTTACTTTTACTATGACTTGATAAATTGTAGTTTTCTTATGTAGTTCTTACTTAAATGACGAGAAAAAATAGTACATGCCTGGAGGGCTAGCAAAAGTTGTCCGGGACTTGTTGTTTGGTCGGATCTCCCTTTCTATCTACGTAATAAATAAGACGTAGATTAAACTTCAAAATAATTGTTATTTAATTATTAATTTATGGCACATACATACACATACATAAGCTCACGCCTTTATTCCCAGAGTGGGGTAGGCAGAGCTACAGAATTACCAACAACTCTAAAAACTTGTTAATAATTCTGTAATCACATTTTGCACAATTAGGCTAAGATGTTTACCAGTGTATTAGTGACAGGTTGCAAGCCCATCGCCTAACAGTACTACACAGCCTTTATTCCCTTAGTCGTCTCTTACGACATCCACGGGAGGACATGGAGTGGCACTATTCTTACCCGGCAACCACGCGGGACATTTTTCTGTAATGTGATAAATGCTTTATTTTTAGTTTTATTGAATCCCGACTGTGCTAAAGGTTGAACACGCCAAAACTGGGGCATGTAAAATCGGCTATTGTTACGCAAAAAATTTAGTTATACAAACTTTTTAGACACCTATCTGATTACAAGGAACTGTCCTATAATATGTCCATAGATTTTTTTTCTAATATTTATTCGTTGTCAAAATGTCTAGCAAACAACATCAACAACGCGAACGCATTTTGCACGAATATGTAGAAAATTCAATGCTAAGCTACAGAGATATCGCGAAAAGACTGAAATGTCCTCAATCTACGGTTTGTCGCGTATTAAAAAGGTTTCGTGAACGCTTAACAATAGATCGAAAGCCAGGAAGTGGTGGGTTGCAAGGTCAAGAATAAAAAAAAGGACGAGTGTTGTAAAAATTTTTGTCTCAAATCCTAAGATTTCATCTCGTGATGTTGCAAAAAAAGTGAAAATGTCTCAGTCCTATGTTCAAAAAGTAAAACGTAGGGCAGGACTAAGTTATAAAGCCCAGGCCGCACCAGATCGAGACTCGAAACAGAAAGAGAAACGGTCACGAAAACTTTATGAATATTTCATTACGAAATTTGAATGCGTGGTCATTGACGACGAAACATATATAAAAGCCGACTTTAAACAAATTCCTGGGCAAGAGTCCTATACCAGCGTAAGTCGAACAGTACAGTACAGTCTAAATTCCCAAAAAAATACATCCTTTGGCAGCCAATATGTAGCTGCGTAAAAACAAGTCACTCGTTTATTACCACCGGGACAATAAACGGCGATATTTATCGAAAAGAGTGTTTACAGAAACGTTTGCTACCTTTCATAAGAAAGCACGACTCACCACCGCTGTTTTGGCCAGATTTAGCCAGTTGCCATTAGGTACGCAAAACCAGTGATGGAATGGTACGACGCAAACGGGATCGTGGTGGTACCCAAAGTATGCAACCCTCCAAATAGGCCAGAACTCCGGCCTGTTGAAGAGTACTGGAGCATTATGAAGGGAATTTTAAAAAAGAACGGCGTAGATGTAAAATCGGTCTCTGAGCTACAGAAAATATGGGCATGGGCGTCGAAACGGCGTCCTAATGAGATGGTGCAAAGTCTTATGAGCCGTGTGCGTAGGAAAGTTAGAACTATGGCTTACTGTGTAGACAATAACTAAAATAGGAAATATTATTTTAAACTTCATTAAATTTTTCATTAAATGTGGAAAATATAATGTTTTATTTATTGTTAAAATTATTTAGCATTAATCTTTGTGTGCCCCAGTTTTGGCGTGTTCAACCTGTAATACTGTTGCACACCTGTAATTGGTACTTACTATTTAACTATTTTCTTTATACATATCTTTTGTATTTGTATTTGTTTGTACAACTATTGGTGTATAATTGAATAAATAAATAAATAAATAAAATAAACCAATCCAAGTCTGTAACGATAGAGACGCACTGAACGACAAGCGAGAAAATACAACTTGTGCTACCCGTAGTAATCTAGGAGCTGACGCACGTTTTCGACAAAAAATAACCATTTATTGTAAGGACTTTGAAGTTTCATTTTGTAAAAGTTGCATTACAAAATTTGTTGTTAACATACTATAATATCTTCGATATAGACATTAAAACTTTTTGTTTGTCTATAACAAGATGAGATATACATTATAGGTAGCTCGTTACTAGGGGCTTGTTTTAGCGCAAATACCAATCTACATATTGTTACAATAATTATAAATCTTAAACGAAAAAAGGAACCGACTTCATATTTCCGATCAACACGGGAGTAAGTATACCCTAACAGGCCTAACAAACCAAAATAATGTTCAAAATCAGAAACTAAGAGAAAATAAATATACAAACAAAAACCCAATTAAACGTTAGTACTTATTTATCAATAGGGTTCGGAAAATCGGGAGCTATTATACCTACAACCAACAAAATTCCGGAAAAAGCTAAGCAAGTATGGAGTCGGCTTCTCAAAAATAATATTTTTTATTATTGAAATTCCGGGATTCCGGGATTGTATGCAACATCAGAAAATAGTTTATACGTATCAATTGTCATTGGGTTATGCCTTTTTAGCGAATTTCCTCAACATACAAAATGTATCAAAAAGGCACGTGTTAATCCGTTATATTATAAGGGCTTAAATAATTATAGGTATTGTGTTAAGATGATAACATTGATAATATAATATCAAGCAAACAATATTTTTAACGTGTTTTTTTAAACAGGGTATTTTTGATTGGTTTTCAGTATGATATTATGGAAATCATCATGCAGAAAATTACTAACCGATACAATACTAGTTTCGTAACCGTTGAGAATACGTAAAAACAGAGCACACATTTGACACCCGAAGCATGTCAAACACAGCAACGAATTAATCATAAACTTCCCTAGATCACTAAGCGACATTCTTATCTGTATCCCACCCCTTCAAAAAGTTCTTATCTTAAAACAATAGATTCCGATGTCAGGCAATTGCAGTCTTGCTGTCCTTTTTTATTTACCTGCTAAACATCAAACAATGACGGAAATACAAACATATACCACGTGTGCCGCGGTTTGTTGATTACCTGTTTACTTTTGCATAGCATGTAATGTACAATGTACATTTTGTTTTGATTTACTGGTTTTACGAAGATACGTCCCTTTATATTATACCATTACTTTTACGAAAAGTAACAATACAACTTTCGTTTGATGTCTGCTAATACTGTACTGTCAGTTAAATGAAAATCACATGAATTACATAAAATTTTGATCACAGCATATATAAAATGAGTCTATTTAAATACTTTCATACATTGGTATGGCTATTATTCTAATTTCCGATGTTCCGGGAAATCCCGGAAAAATTATTAGTAAAATTAAACTGAGTCCGCTTCCATATTAGTCAACATCTACGCGATGTAGGTACTGAGCCCGAAGTTTAGGTATATTAGCTCCCGATTTTCCGAACCCTATTTATCAATGTAAGAGCTCTTGGGCTATGCAACTCGTATTACACGACTAAATTATAAACTCAAGCACTATCGTTACCTACTCCATTACTTAGAAATGCTGCCATTTGTTTGTGTGTTGTGTTTACCTAATAACCAGCACATGCTGACCTAAGCTTGCTTTAGCAGGCAGTTACTATTACCCAGGCCTTTGACACTCCGCGCTATGGCCTACAAAATGTGTGCGACTGCAAAAGCACCTGTATGCGATGCAGTACTTTTTGCCTTTTCGCTAAGCCATATTCGTATAAGTGCTTATTCAAACAAAAACGTTGGCAGCGCACGGCGACGCGTGTCGAGACGAGCGCTCGCGTGACACTCAACTGATTAGCCACTTGCAAGGGGCAGCACATTTTGTAGGTGGATAGCGCGGAGTGTCACCGGCCTGGCTAGATGAATAAGAGATAATAAGAAAAACAATGAAAAGTGACTTTGCCGCCGTCTTATTAGAAAGTGCGGCTTAGTCGTGTTAGGATGGAAAAGCCGCCCTTTCATCAAAATTACTGTCATTACTACTGTAATTTTTGTTATACACCGTGTTTTTTTTTTGATTTACGATAACTTCGGCATATTACCATAGAAAGTAGGTGGTAGGTTTGATTTTTAAATATTGCATAAAAAAAATATGTTTAGAACAAAGTAATTAAATGTTATATTTTTGGTCATTCTAAAAGGGCCCTTAGAGTTAACTAATAGTCAGTGTCAAATACGTCCATGTTGGCGTGACCATGGAATTAGCGAGTAATAACGTACATCTGGAAGGTGCACTACACCGATAACGCGAGCCGAAAGAAATGTACCTGTATGTGGATCTGGGGATCTGTGTGGTCTCCTATAATTGAAACTTGAATTACAACTTAATACTAGATTTTGTTTGAAAGCTTTCAATGGTTGTATTTTGTTCTACCTGCTCTTATTAAGAAGTTCAAGATGGCTTACTAATTCCATGGACGCGTATACAAACCTAACAATTGGAAACTCTTTGCTCATAAGAATTAAAAGAAAATTGTTGTTATCAATTAAGAGCCTTTTTTTAGTTCAACGTGATTAACTAATTTTTTTTTTTTTTAAATATCTTTATAATCGTAAGAGTTATCATTTGTCTGTCTTTGAGAAATTAACTTTATTTGACCTAAAGAGCGTTCCCTTAAAGTTATCGTAAATAAATAAAAAACGGTGTATAAGCCCTTACTTATGCCAAGTATAATTTCCTCTATGTGGGTGAATTGCAAAAACATTGTACATAGTTAAGGGCTCAATTAGAAAATCCTTAACTTTTTCCTTTGTGTAACGAAGATTAGTCATATAAGAAATCATATGGATAATTTTCGTTACACAAAGGAAAAACAATGGAAGAAAGTTAATGCTGTCTCAATTAAGTCCTTAACTATCTACACTAATATTATAAAGAGGAAAGATTTGTAATTTTGTGTGTGTGTATGTTTGTAATGAAGAATAATGAATCAAAAACTATTGCGGGTGGTAGGACCTTGTGCAGGGTCCGTCCGGATCGCACCACCATCTTATCCATTAACCTACCGCCAAACAGCAGTGTTCGCATTGTTGTGTTCCGGTTTGGGGATAAGACAGCCGGTGAAATGACTAGCATAGAGGCATTCCATCTTAGTCCTCAGGGTTGGCAACGCGTTTGCAGTCTTAGGATTGCATTGCAGTCTTAGGAATGCGAATGTCTATGGGTCGCAGTTTCCATTTACCATCAGGTGGCCTGTGTGCTCGTTTGTCTTCTCTATGCCATAAAAAAAAAACTATTGTGCCGATTTCAAAAATTCTTTCACCATTGGAAAGCTACATTCACCCTGAGTGACAGGCTATGTTTTATTTTTCTGCGTGGACGGATTCGACAGCTAGTGTACAATATTTTTGCAATTCACCCATTTTTCAGCTAGGGTAAATCGTCAGTAACTGGCCACTTTAGAAAGTGTCATTTAGTTACTAGCCACCAAATTTCTTACTGACGCTGTTAGTAAAGATACTTGGACAGTACTCCGGGTAATAACTCAAGATCTAGGTATTCTAGTTTAATCGCAAAAATGTGAGCAAATATCTTTCTTAACTCATTTTATTGCAAAGTGGCCAGTTACCGGGGGGTGGCCAGTTACTGACGATTTACCCTACCTATCGTTATTTTTTGAGACAATGATTTTTTAAATTTTTACTTTAATTATTTTGTTTCACACATTTGCTAATGTAATTTACGTAAACTCACAAATACTATAAAATAATATTAATATTGTCAAACAATACTTGGATAAATGGAGGAAATAAGACTTCAATACATATTTTCTTCCTTTGTAGAAGAACGACACCAACAGGTTTTTGTTAGATCATTGCTTCTATAAAGGGTTACGCCTACGTATATATTTTTTCAAAATAATCTTGTTGGTACTTCCTACTAAAAGAAGGAAAAATAAAAGAGTTATGCACATTGCAACCTATTTTACAAGCTTTTATTTAACTTGCAATGTATGTATGTATGTATGTACGGGTCAAATCTTGCAAGTGGAATTTGACTCACTTCCTGTTAACGGAATGGGCTGAAATTTGGTTCACATATGTATACCCGATAACAATGCAATTTTATAGTATCTAAGAGGTGATCTGATGATGGAGTCGAAAGGTGGCGATAGGATCTGCGCTATTCTTAACCTAGACCCACCGTGTTAGAACTCAATAATTAGGTATAAACATTTTGCAAAAATAAGTAAAATTTCCAGTTCGATTTTCCCTTGCAATCATATTCATGACAGTGACAAGTGTCAACCTTAGCGATAATTAGATCTCACAGAAACTTTTGTCAAAACTGGTAGACCACTTTCTTGGCCGACCATACAATCGACAGCAAAACCTTGGCCCAAAAGTGAAATTTCTGACAGTAACTCATTTTATCATTAAGGATATCTTACTGGCAGATTCTATTCATATCTTCTTAGATGTCAATGTTTAAACTGTCGTGAAAATATCAAAGGAAATAACCTTTAAAAATCAACTTGTTTAATAATTTTATCTAGTTATCTCTTTTTTTTCTCTCTAGTTTTCGTTTACTCCACTTGTAGAATTTTTGAATACGGTCCAGTTATTTTTGAGTTTATTCGTTACAAATATAAAATTGTTAGCCTAATTGTGCAAAACGTGGTTACAGAATTATCAACATTTTTTTACAGTTGTTGGTAGTTGCCTACCCCACTCTGGGAATGAAAGCATTAGTTTATGAATGTAAATGTAAACATACAGAAGTACAAATATTTCCTCTTTATAATGATTAGTGTAGATAATGTCGGTCTGGTAGTTACATATATGTACTAGGTAGCGACTAAATATGGTAGTTAAGAGGTGTCACATCTACACCGACGTAATTTCTTTAAAGTTATTCCTGTTATTGTGCAACACATAGTTAGCTACAACGGCTATCTGAATTTTAATCTGAATTCACTCTGTGGCATTATTCCTTCATTTTTCGTAATAAATAAAATGTTCTGATTTATCCTCGAGATGCACACACTACGGCAGTACATAGTGCTCGCGCTTACATGAAGGTTGACACACAATGTAGCAGTCACGGTTTAGGTTGTCATGTGGTGGGCTTATCTCTTATCCTTGGTATTTTTTCGTAAATTTTTTAAGGCCACATTTCACTAAACTGGAATAAGACTTACCCCGAGATTAGTCTATACAAATTCGCCGTTTAATCTAGGTATACGACGTTATTCCAGTTAGTTAGTCGAATGCAACCTGTGTAAGATAATAGGAAAGCGAAAAAGCACCGTTGCCCAACATAAAGACTGTATCGAAAAGTATAAGGACAAGTGCAATATGTAATAACTTTTTAATTTAGTATTATTTTATATAAGTATTTTCTTAGCTTATGATTGAAAGATATTTAAAAAGGTTTTACTGTTTACTAACATCTATTATGTTTGGTTTCGGGCGACTTTTCTCACTTGACTTCGGACTTGTCCCATCAAATTACGGACAACGTTTACAGTGACCAGCTTCGACGCTTTTAGCCAGTCTTTTTTAAATTTGTCTACGGAATCCGCTGCCGAAAAACGTTGTCGAAGTATTCTCTTCATGATTGCCCAATATTCCTCGATGGGACGTACCTCAGGGTAATTTGGCGGATTCATATTCTTATCAACATATCGGACATCGTGGCTTTCCATCCACTCTCTGGTGCGGGCGGCATAGTGGCAACTAGCCAAATCGGGCCAAAATAAAGTAGAGCCCCTGTGGCGACGAATCAGTGGCAGAATTCTTTTTTGCAAACACTCCTTGATATAAAGATCTGTTGTCATCGTGGAAGTAGTGATGAACGCTGTAGACTTCATGCCGCATTCGCATATGGCCTGCCACACCATTGCTTTAGACCCAAATTTTTCGGAATAAATTGACGTTTGGTTCTCATTCAGATGTTCTCCTTTGCGAACAGTATAATACTGAGGGCCGGGTAGAACAGAATAATCCAGTTTGACGTAGGTTTCGTCGTCTTGAATTATGCACTGTTCATTTTTTGTTAAAACCGTATCGTATAACTTTCGAAGACGATATTTAACATTTGCAGCCTGTTTTGGAGTTCGTTTTGGCTTCCGTTGCTTTCGATAAGTTACCAAGTGGTTACGCTTCTTGGCCCTCTGAACCATTCCTACTGAAGTTCTGCACTTTTTAGCCACATCTCTTATCGAAGCACTGGGCGAATTTTTGATGGTTCGCACTATTTTAGAATCGATATTGCAATCATGTGTGCCGGTTCTTCGACCACTTTTCGCCTTGTCATTAAAAGAGAATTCTTCCCCGTACTTCTTAATGGCGTTGTAAACCGCAGAACGACTCACCCTCTCGATTTTTGCGATCTTTCTCATGGACATACCCTTTTCACGTATGTATTTGTCAACGATTCGTTTTCGTTGATCGGGTGTTAAGCCTCTCATTTTGTGAAACCAAAAGTAATAAGAGAAAAAAAAGTAGTAATTGAGTTCAATACCATAGCATCTATGACATAATGTCACATTCATATTTTTAAAACGAATAAAACAAAAATGGTGGCCAGTTACAAATGTCCTTATACTTTTCGATACAGTCTTTATAAGAGTTAAATTTCACAGACTGCAGCGCCGAGTGGCGGTGCGGGTGCGGTCAACCCGGGCGGCTGGGTGCCGCTACCACCGCCTTCGTCCCCCTACTCCCGCACAGAGTTCCCTTCGCTGGAGGCCTCTGCTCAGCCCTCACATCGCTCTTCCGATCACGCTGTGCCGCAGCCGCAACTCAGACCACAAAGTAAGTAGACATCATTAACATAATTATAATTACACATACAAATTCACGTCGTCGTCATTTGCATGTTGATGATGACAGCTTATTCTTTACGACGACATTAAAATAAGGGTTACGTTTAGCCATACTTTAAGTGTCACTGACAAATTGATTTTTTTGCTTAGTTTTGAACCGTTGCGTGATCTATATGCGTTGTAGTAGTTTAAGCAACGTCACATAACTTCGACGTATGATACAATTGCTGAACTTAGTGCGAGTACGAGATAAGGAATATAAAACAGCTGTTAACATCTTAAAACGTAAATCTCTAAATTTCACGACGATGAGTCGTGAATGCCACCGAAAGCTTAATATAGCCGATGAAAAGATGTGGTTTGTATTTGTTCATAGCGGAAGGCAGCTGGACGTGCGGTGGCACCGCCGGCGTGCGGCCCGAGGGAGCGCCGGCGCCCTCTGCGCCGGCGCCCAATGCGGCCGCAGCGCAGCCCCACTACCGTGCCATCCTTCCCCCGTTTGTACGTACCCTAGTAATTATAACCAGAACCACCACACACTTACTTAAAATTTTGACTCAAAATCAAACTCTCATGTATTATAATTATAAGGAAATAGCAACTACATGGATTCTTGAACCACGATATGCCACCAAAAGTCCTAACTCTAATAATAACCTTTCATTTGATACAATAATTCGATTAAATATGTGATGCGGAAATAAGTGGAATAATAATAATAACGCTTACTCACCTGTTTATACGTGGCAAATATTTTTTAAATTCTTTGTGTTATATTCTCTCAACGAATGCACAATTTTAATAAATAACCCGGGATATTCATTGATTAAATGTTATTAACAATTGAATGATTCAACATTGTCCTGAGGCAACCTATTTGCGATGTATCCAATGTACTAGGTGGCGCAAAAGTCATCACCCTGTTGGAAGATACTATAATTAAAAAAGATGGAGGCAAATGTTAGTTCTGCTTTGACATTTATGAAGTGAACAGATACAAAATACACTTCAACTAGACATGAATTACGATAATCCTTAAGAACGCGGAATAATTGTTTCCGGGTCGTTTAATCTCTCGTTTCTGCAAGATCCCCCGATTTTGCAGTTCCAGACTTATTTTTGTAAAGTTCATTTTTTCATTCCGAAGACTAAAATGACATTTCATGTGCTGCCTGTTTTTTACAACTCATAAATAGTGATGTTATACAACCGTTAGTGATGTTATAGAATTAGGTAGGTAGTTATGTTTATTCATTTATAAGTGTCAATGAGTGGATAATCCGTGAAGTTCCAAAATGATACGATACTTTAGGGTAAAATGCAACCCTTTCGTAGATATTTAGATTTTTTGTAAATACATTTTTTTTCTATTATCTAAAGCTAAGTACATTTTATTCAATTAAATACTCAATACTTATCATAATATGCTGAGAATACACCATACCACTGGGTTTACTTTATTATTTTTATTAAACTCCACAAGTGTAACAAATAATGTCAACAACAACAATAACGCGAGAAAACGCACTGCACGATCTCTATACCACGAAAGTAACGAATGAATACGATCAACAAATGGCGATGCGTTGGCGTCTCGACAGTGTAATTTTTTATGTTGGCCCTATATGTGTCCAATAGTGGGTTAGAGGTTGAATACAATATAGATTTTATTTGTTATTATATTAAACTTATTAATTTTCGATAAGTACATTTAACTATTTTTAACGTTCATAGTATTTTTCATTACTTATATCGCTTATTAACAGGGCCCTGTTTCACGAATCTACAAGTCTACGGATTTACTTGTTACCAGTCACCAGTGTTACAATTACAAGTTCTAGTAAATCCTGTTTCACTATTACCTCTTATTAGACTTGTGGAATCCTGTTTCTCAAAAGCTATCAGACTAGTATTACTATTCTATGGACTATTATTTTTCACTAGCTTGCAGTGGCAAACCGTCACGTAAATAAATAGGCAAGCCGGAGCAAAAAAAGGTGTATCTCTACGCTTATAATCAATTTTTATATCTGGGTGAGCGCGTCCTAACTTAATGACATGTTTTTTATTTTCAAAGGATAACTTTGAAAAACATGTTAGTTCATTAAGTAGGTAAGTACCTAATTTGTAAGACAACACTCAATTTGAACCAATGCAGCCATTTGTACTTTGAGTACAGACAGACGACAATATTTAAAAACCAAACCACGAATATAACCTGAATAAATAGATTTAAGCAAAACCTAAGGGTACCTAACGTATTAAAAGCGGAATTGAAACAAACCTCCGTCGTCGCCAAGAAACGCCAGATACCTAGTTGCCAAACACTATAATAACAATAAATAACAATCACAGAATGCTTAGCGAGCTAAATTTCACTGAGTTTCATAAAACAAAACACTAGGCAATTATAATAAATAACCAAAAAAAACTTTAATGGAAACACCGTGCATCTTTGCGCGACGCGAAGCGAAAGTAATGGCGGCAAACTGGCAAATTATTATTACTAAAGGTCGAAGGTCGTTTGTGACGGCGACAGCGTCCTTGGGAAAAGAAAGATAATTCATGCACTTAAAGCTTAAAATTCGATAAAATAAGCCGGTTTGCCACCTCGGACCGTGGCGAGGTTTCTCGCTCTAATTTTCATTACGTCTCACGTGCCGCTGTGTCTGTGTGCGAGTTGGAAGCGCTAGGAAAATGTTTAAATGTGTTAGTGCAAGTCCGGAGCTGACTCACCGGGTTGTATGGCGTTTTGAATTGTGGGTGTAAGTTCGAGCGCGCGTAGGTAAATGTAACTGAGCGTGTGTGCGTGTATACGAAAATATTGTTCTTGTTTCTTTCTAGTAATATAGGTTAGTGAATGGGTGCGAGCAGTGATAGATCTCGGCTTGGTAAATAAATAAATTTGATTTGCGGCGTTACCTAGTGCGTTTTGTTCATGCATCGTATTATGAAGCAAGGTAAAGCTATAGTACACCGGGTTACTTTCGGTTTTACGTTTTGTTGTTTGTATACCTAGTGGTACCTACTCTATGCATAGGAATTTTTAGGGAAGCCGCTGGGAATCGGGTTGTATGGACGCTTCGCTACTGCTAGCTTGTAAGATTACGTTTCACAAATTACAATATTAATCTACCAGTTACTAGTCGCCAACTAGTAAATACTGGCTAATTTCACCATGGTAAACTGCTTTTTGTTTCACGAAAGTTAAAAATAATAAATACACTTGTTAATTACAAGCCTAATACTACCAAGGTCGGAAGCTTTGTAAATGTAATTCGATTTTATTGTGAAAATTGTTGTGTCTTGTCGATTTTAAGTGTATTGTGAAGTTTTGAAAGCAATATGGACTGATTCCGACAGCAGCGATGAAGAAATCGTTATTATCCGTCGGCGTCGAGTATTTCTTCCAAGAAATCAGTTTAGGGGCCTGACGACTTCTTTCGAATTCAATCAAAGATAGGCAAAGGGTTTAAGACATACTGCCAAGTCTTGTGTCGATTACCGTCAAGTCTGGCAACTTTGCCAACGTTAAGGTCTATCCAAAGTTCAAGATGCATTTTCTACAGACAAATACTACTTCAAACAGTTTCAAGTCGACTTGTCGTTATATAAATATGTCAAAAATTATTTCAATACCATTGGAAATGAAATATACAAATGATTTATTAACAAAAAAGATCAAAACAAATTGTGGCAAAGAAGGCACTACCCTGTGGTAACTTTGCCAACTAGATTTGTGTTTATAAAACGACAGTGTTTCTTCTTGCTGTCCATAAATGTAATGTTACTTGTTTCGTATACAATAGACCCAACATCTTGTAAAATATTTTTCTTTTAAAGTACTATGAAAAACAAATAAGTGGCAATGTTGAACACCCTTATATGCAATTTTCATACAATGTCAAAGATTGTCGTCAGGGTTGTCACTAATTGAAACATTTAATGTTATTTTATCAGCATTTTTTATTGCACACCAATCTTAATTCTCCGGTTTAATTAAATGATGAAAGTAGGTTATAACAACAATAGGTCAAAAATAAAATCTACAGAAGAAACTTTTCACAAAATTAAATATACAGGGTGTTTGGTGCATCGTTTGCCAAATTAAAATGGCGGATTGGTGGGGTCATTTGCTATCTCTTTCGGCCCCTAAAACACATTTTCTCTCAACGGATTTTTTTTAGCATTTTTTTTAGAAAAAATTGATAATTCATGGACCTGCCACTTTTAAAATTTAATAAAAAAAAAAAAACAGGGGTTAAGCGTCCAATTTTTATTTTATTGTAATGGGTGATGTTGTAGGGCTCTACCAAAATTGAAATGACGTGCAAGTGATACCTAGTTTTTTTTTATTGACCCTCAAAAGATGTAACATGTGTAAAAATTCAGAAGAAGGTCAACTTTGATTTACTTTTAAAAAAAAACTACGAAAGACAATGTTCTTAAAATTGTTTTAAAAACATCTCTGGTTTATCCTCTTTCTAACCATGTGCAATAAAGCCATAAAACATTCACTACCGCCGTTAATTTGTCAACTTTATCCGATAGGGGCACATTAGGCTAATAATAAGCGCTATTCCTCGCGAAGCAGGGTTTCAAATTTTAACCTGTTGGCTAAATATGCAAGCATTTAAAGCGGCACTTTACATAAAAAAGAAGAAAAAACCGCGAATCAAATTTGTAAGAAACTTTCTTATCGTTCTTTCTGTTAACTTTGTACTACCTAAGTAATTGTTCGTGTTTGTATTAATTAATGTTAAGTTTAGTTTAGTTTAGTTAAGTTTAGTTAAGTTTAGTTCTGTAGTCTTTTATTGTTAAGTTTATTCACGTGATAATGGCTTTATTCTCTATTGAAGAATACACCGATATTTTAATGGTATACGGAAGTGCTAATGGTGTTGCACGAGAAGCGCAAAGAATCTACGAGGAACGATTTCCCAATAGACGATTGCCATCCCGACACACTTTCCAAAATACTTACCGACGTTTACGGGAAACTGGTAATTTGAATGCTACAGAACCAAGAGGGGTTGTGGTGCGACACAATGTTCAAATTGATGAGCGAATTTTGACATTGTTTGAGGAAGACCCAACCAGAAGCATTAGAGATGTAGCTTCATTACTCGAAATTTCTACCTGGAAAGTGTGGAAGGTTCTTCGACAAAATAACAAACATGCTTTCCATTTCACTCCAGTACAAGGTAATTTAATTTTTGAACTTAATATGATTGATGCATAGCATACGGGTGCTTAAATAATGACTGGAATTACGAATTGTCATTATTTAGACTGCGGATATTGAAAGGTAACATTATTATTAATTATTAACTTCGATTTAGGAAGGTACTCGTAGTTACGAGTATCTGTACTTGATTACTCACACAATCATTACAGTTTTCAACCCTCGACGCAACAAAAATCAATTACCTACTAACCTTCAAAGAAAGTTCAATTTAAGTAGATCTCCCAGTACTAGTGACTGCCTACTAAAGCAAGGTCATCATCTACTGGTTCTTAGGTAAATACTTAATTATGACTTGGTCAAACTTGGTGAATCGTTAACGCGTTCTGAGAAGGTTTATTTTCGCATGTTTGCTGTCACAGGGAGTCGCTTCTTCTTCTGAGGTTTTACCAAGCATCTCACCTTGTTGCTTTTGTTTTGCGTGTACTTACGGTAAATAAATCATTCTTGTGCATATTTAATACTTATGTATGTTACAGGTCTAGAAGATAACGATTTTGCAAATCGTGTCCGGTTTTGTCGTTTTTTGCTACACACGGATCTAGACGATAGTGACTTTTTAAAAAGTATTCTATGGACAGATGAGTCTAAGTTTACAAAAGAGGGAATTCTTAACCTGCATAACCTGCACTACTGGGCGCCGAAACAAGAGAACCCACGAAAAAAAAGACAGAGGTGTTTTCAGAGAAGATTCAGCATCAATGTTTGGGCAGGAGTCATTGGTGATAAAGTAATCGGCCCACATTACCTGCCTGATAACCTAAACGGGGACAACTACCTACATTTCTTACAAAATGACTTGCCTGAACTCCTAACTGATGTGCCACATTACAACGAGGATAGACGTATCATCTTTCAACAGGACGGCTGTCCTGCACACTGGCGCTTAACAGTCAGGGAGCATTTGGATAATGTTTTCCCCAATTCGTGGATTGGGAGAAACGGCCCCATTCCATGGCCTCCACGTTCTCCAGACCTAACTCCCTTAGACTTTTACATCTGGGGACGGGCAAAAGAACTCGTGTACGTAACAGAAGTTCAATCAAGAGACGATTTATGTCAACGAATCCAGGCAGCATTCGTAATTATCAAAGACGAAATCAGATTACAGACCACTACAGTGGAAATAAGAAACAGGTGCTACGCGTGCATTCGCAACAACGGCCGCCAATTCGAGCAAAACTTGTAAAAAATAAATTTTAATTATTACCTACTACTTAGCGTATGTTATTTACAAAAAAAACCGTTATCCTGTATAGCGCTTATTATTAGCCTAATGTGCCCCTATCGGATAAAGTTGACAAATTAACGGCGGTAGTGAATGTTTTATGGCTTTATTGCACATGGTTAGAAAGAGGATAAACCAGAGATGTTTTTAAAACAATTTTAAGAACATTGTCTTTTGTAGTTTTTTTTTAAAAGTAAATCAAAGTTGACCTTCTTCTGAATTTTTACACATGTTACATCTTTTGAGGGTCAATAAAAAAAAACTAGGTATCACTTGCACGTCATTTCAATTTTGGTAGAGCCCTACAACATCACCCATTACAATAAAATAAAAATTGGACGCTTAACCCCTGTTTTTTTTTTTTTATTAAATTTTAAAAGTGGCAGGTCCATGAATTATTAATTTTTTCTAAAAAAAATGCTAAAAAAAATCCGTTGAGAGAAAATGTGTTTTAGGGGCCGGAAGAGATAGCAAATGACCCCACCAATCCGCCATTTTAATTTGGCAAACGATGCACCAAACACCCTGTATAAATTATATTAAAAAATATTTGAATATTATAAATCGATTATCCCGAAAACTTATTATTGTATTAAGTAGGTATAATGACTATAATAATGATAAAATTTACTACCCTAGGTCATTTCAAAACGTGGCAAAGTTGACTTCCCATCCTTTCTGCACCGGTATGGTAACATTGCCAATGCAATTTTTGAAGGGTTTAACAAAGAATGGATCAAAATCAATGGCAGTATTTGAATCACTGGGATATTAAACACGTTGACAAAAAAGTGTACACAGCTATATCCAGTCCATAAGCACAAATTCGTTGAAAGTTCCAGACCACTAAAAAGTGAGGTTAACTTACCGGCGAAATTTGGATGTCAACTAAAAGTTTACACTATCCTTAGGGATACCATACATTAAACAGTGTTGTCAGTTAATAATCCGATTTTCTACTCAGGGTGTCCAACGATGAAAAAATATTGCCGTATTTAAAGTATAGGCGTTATTGTTATAGCACACAGCAGGTGGCAAAGTTAGTATCCAATTGCAAAGTTGCCAGACTTGACGGTACCATTAAAACCGCAACAAGTTTTTACACGCTTAATAATTAATACGATACTAAACAATAATTAATTAACCTAATTAGATCCGGCACCTCAAAATAATGTGTGCTGGACTCTCACTTGACTGATTCTTTGAATAAAAAATTTAGGTACCTAATTCAGCCTTGACAATAACGTAAGACAGCCATTCGGTAAAGAACTAGTATTTTTAGTCTGTGCACCGCTACTAGCTACAAAAAGTAAAAAAAGTAATGAAACGTGATTTACCAAGACTTGTACATATTAACTAGTTACTACTAACTAGTAAAGCCGTATATGTATTTGTAGATTCGAGAAACGTACACTAGTAATCCTAGTATTTACAATTTTACAAAGAAGTAACTAGTAACTTACAATTGTAGCTTGTTGAAACTTGTACAAAATATTAGTCCATGGACGGGTATTACTAGACTAGTACCTTTCGTGAAATAGGGCCCTGGTCCCGTACTTTTCATTCCGTTGCGCAAAAATGACGTAACGCTACATACAGTATGATTAGAATAGAATAGAAATCGTTTATTCGGTGTTAAAATAAAATGAACAAAAAACGGCAAAAACATTATTAAAAATAAAATACAAACAGAATAGGTACTTAATCTAAAATGAACACCGAAAAGGTTGCCCCTCAGCATGGTGTCATCAGGCTTACTAGCCTTGACGCTGGTTTTCAGGGCCACCGGATTTTAATTAGTATTTCGTTATAATCATAACTTGTCAACCTCTTTAGTTTACCGATATCGATTCTTGATATAATCAGTACATGACGTCTAACTGACTTTTATCTTATTGTCACTTAAAAAAAGAACAGAATTCTGATTGTAAATGTATTAAATAAAACATTTATGTTACTTAGATTTTAATAGTGTCCTAATTATTGTTTACATTTGCTATTGTTGTAAGAAATGTCAATTGGCACAATGTCATCTTTACAAGAGTTTTGCTACAAATATCCGTTTTTAGTCGTACACGACAAAGACGTTTATTGTTCTTATTGTGATCAAAATATAACATCAAGAAATAAATGTTTAAAAAATAATATTTTTATGAATATACATAATATTACGTATGAAAACGAAGATGAGGAAGATTTTCTCTGTATGGGATTTAAAGCAATAAGTATGGTGTGGTTCAAGTTAGACAGGAGGAAGTCTATTTTCTGCTTAATTGTTGATATATGTACAGGTACCAATACCATTTAATAAAATGTATATATCGACGCAAATGACAATTTCTTAAATATTGACAACTAATTATTACACGAACCGGAACAAAGAACAGCACTGTTTCTTAAAAGCTGGCCACAATATTTTTACGTTTGACATATTTTATGTAGCTGTAATTTTAGTTTACGGAATAAAAGAAGGTGTCGAAATGCAGAAGTCAAAAGGGGCGGCAAAATTTGAATAGCCTACTGGCATCCACCACTGCTGCTATCTGTAAAACGGCCCCTATTTCAGCTTAGCGAGTATCCATTCCTTGCTAAGTTTATGTTATACTAGCAATTCTAAAAAAAACATCTTTCCTAAAATCACGTAAGTCTGGGGTGACTGGGATCTCACTCTTATGTGAAGCAAAAATTAAAATCTGGTTTGCTTGACAACTTTAAAGTAAAAGATTTAGGCGCGGCTAGACATGTTCTAGGCATGAAATTGATGAGATAAAGGAATGATAAATTTCGATCAGGGGACCGATTTTGACTTTCGAGCGGTCGAAAGTTTTAATCGAAAGTGACAAAAAACAATGGAATGGTATTTTTGACTTGCGAGCGATAGAAAATATGAACAAGAGTGGTCCGTGTCATTTCTGCGTATATTGAAACACGTTCCAACGTAACAATACTGTCAATCCCTCACTCGAGTGAGAATCTCAAAAATTCCAGAAAGACCATTCGAAAATAAAGCGTGAAAGATTGTCGCATTCGAATATTTTCTACCGCTCGGTTTTGAATTCGAAAGCTTGAAAGTAAAAAAATTGTCCCCAGGAGGAGCTTATTTTGCACTGTTTACATAATAGACGCGAGACATGAGTAAAATATCGAAATTTGATAGGTTGTATAAATTGTTTAGCCTATATTACGCCACCAGACATAGCTCAGGTATTTAAAAAGTACGTCTAATCCGTCTCACTTTTCGAACAACAGGAAATTTAGACTTAAATGGACTTGGGGCTATGTTGACGCAGACTGGGGAGTTGCGCTCGATCGGAAATTTATTACGGGTTTAATTTTTAAATTAGGATAAAATATGGTTTCTTGGGAAAATCGAAAACAAGCAACAGTCTCGTTGAGCTCTACAGAGAGCGAATGTGTAGGGCTGAGTCAAGCTTCAAATGGAAGCACTACTTAGCGTAGTTTACTGAACAGTTTTATTACTGTAGATAGTAAACCTGGGGGCCTAATATGGCTGCGTTTATCGCGTGACAAATTTTGGATAAGGCATCCGTCACCTTCTGACATGTAAATAAGTACACGTGTCAAAAAGTGACGGATGCTTTATCCACAGTTGACACGCGATATAGAGGCAGCCATACTAGGCCGGCTGTAGTCATTAATAATGACAACCTGTCGGCACATAAAATCTAAGCCAAAAAAAATGGTGCAGAATAGAACAAAGCATATTGACATTAAGTATCATTTTGTAACACATGCAACTAAGGAATGCCGGTTTTTAACCGATATGAAATGAAAAGCCGTTTTAGAGTTTGAGTTCTCGTTTACTTTCGAAGATAAACTAAGAAGCTATAATAATCAACAATATAAAAATAACAGATACCAAATTATCCATTATAAATGTTCAATAGTTTAAAACAAAGTAATCTTTGAAATTAAAATTTTGATTACGAATCATGTCATCGAGCCTTACCGCTTTTTATTTTACTTTGCGATCATAGATATCTTTTTTGAGTTACACGTTGTTTAATTTTATGGTAAAAATCATTACTGTTGCTCCTTGTTATACTGTAAATAAATGTACATTTAATCATTTAATTTTTCACTGTATATGAAATAGGTACCTATTTCATATACAGTGTGAGCCAGGGACCGGAAAACCCGTTCCTTTGCTTAAGCCGTTCGAACGGCTTACCCGTTCATACGGTAAGCCAACGTTTCGGTAACCTCTTCACCGGCTTACCCAAACGATGAGATAGCCCTATCAAGCCAGGTTACCCTAACCGTATCCCTTTGGTAACCGCTTACCGAATGTTGTTGGATTTGGTATTAAGCGCTTACCGTTCGGGTTAGGGTAACCCCTTCGCCACCTTCCCGCGCGTGCCGCTATTTTTACGTGTATTGTATTGGCTACAGATAATCAGTAAAACTTGGAAAGGATACCTATCGGACAGGTCGTGTTGTTGTTGTCTTACTTAGGTTAGGTTAGGTACTTATATTTGATGCCACGTCGTATTCATAATACCGATGAGCTGCGTCACTTTTTTGTTTAGGCATAATAAAGCCGGGAGTAGGTATGTACACTTGTACTTTTTTTAAATAACAATAACAGTTAATATCTTTACTTGATTAATTACAGTCTCTTATTACCAAAACGACACACCAAATCTTAGCTCATCAAATTAACTTTCTCTTACTAATATAACTACGGAGATGCGCAACGTTCGCAAATCACTAACAAAGTGACGAGTAATATGCGTGCAATAAACAAATAAATAGGCAAACAAGTGACAAAAGGTAGTTTACGCCAAAAATTGATCACAAGGACCCAACATTTTTGCAAACATATGCTTAAAGATCAAGGACCAAGGCTGCGACGGCGGCAATTCATAAAGCTTTGACAAATGCCGCCACGAGCGGCTCGTGCCACAGGCCACTGCACTCACCTTTGATTGAAGCGCTCGCGCCGCCCGATTTTTGGTTTCTATAGGTTTCTATAAACGGTCCAAAAATATGTCGTACGTAGTTCGTCTAAGAACTAAAATTGCTTGAAGGTATTTTAAGCGGTAACCCATTCGGAGGTTTTGATACTGGTAAGCGGTAAGCGAAATTAACTCAATCGAATGGATTATCCGTTTAATGTGTAACCCGATGAAGCGCTTACCGAAATGTGCGGGTTTATAAAAATCAGCGCTATAAAAACCCTTTAAAAACCCCGGGTTAGGGTAAGCGGGTCCGGTCCCTGGTGTGAACTCTATAACGTCACTTAAGGGACTGAGCATTTTTCTGCCTTATAAAGAGTGCTCGTTAAATCGAGAGACATTCTACACACCATCATTATTATTCACACAATTACCAACACGCGTATAAGTAGTCTGTTATCGTATTAATAAAACTTTTTCGTTAACACACAAAGAATTTCGTTTACTCGCCAATCGCCATGTTTCCAGTACAAAAGTCCGTAAGCAACTGCGATTTGATAATGTATAACACAAGTGTATGAATATGAGAAATATAGCTTACATTTTTATCCATTTAAAACATTACTCCAAACCCGTGTTTTCACTTTTATCAGTTTTATCAGTTTTATCACACACAATTTCATCAGATTACGTAGGTTATAAACAATAGACTTTGGGCTTCGGAACTTCGGAAGATCAAACAAAATGTGTTATCGTTTAAACAATCCGTATCTTACTGACCTGTTGTCGGCTGAATAGCATGGCATAGCAGGGAAGCTTGGGGCGAGTGAGATAGAAGATAAGTTGTTTATGCCATTAATTAATGATGACGAGTACGAATAAAAAATGGAATTATGAACTTTTAGCTAAAACATGTATTATGGTTTTTAAATAATTGTTATATTTGTGAATTAAATACTCCTGTATTTATGTTTTTTACCGATTAGTAAACGAAGACAATGATTTTTTACACTTAAACACAATTAAAAAACGAAAAATAAAAATTTGCCGGTTAATAATTGGTTAACCGATTTTGTGGATTCGGAGTCGGTTAATAACCGGCTATCAATTGCTACCGGTTATTGCATTCCCTACATGTTACCGATAAAATGATAGCGGAAATTTTAAATAAATGTGTTTCTGGCCCGATGGTAAATGATTTTTTGAAGATTTTATTGAGAGAGTGGATTAGAGTTAGACTTAAATGTTGATAGTGTTTTATGTTTTTAGGTTTTTGTTGTATTAAGTAATACAATAATTTTCTAATTTATATCATAATTACGACGTATCTACATAAAACTGTTCATGTTTTTGTACTGTCACTTGCAATATATTATTGACCACATAAACTCTTGTTTGTACAGTCAACAGCAGAAATAGCTACCTGTAGAACATATCGAAAAATTGCGGATACCCGGCCATTTGCAAGATTTACTGAACTATGAGTATGAGTTGATGTCGACTCCGTAACTCGCTTTATTCTAACCACACGGTTAGAAAACTTCAAATCCTAATGATAAAAATGATAAACCAAGGGAGTATTGCATATTTACTTTGTAGAAAAGCTCCCTTGCTTGCTTTCAAATAATCCCTTAAGCTGCGATTAATGTGAACCTATACTGGGAGTAGTGTAATATTTACTGTAAGCTGAATGAAAGTTTACATTAAAAACAAATGACATTTAAACCTCTTGGATAATTGTAGTTAAAATATTGAGATTTCCCGTTAAAATGAATATTAATGTGTTATGTTTTTCTTTTGTTT